>CABEEJ010000055.1:501240-521687 GCA_901482245.1 Timema douglasi
CCAGTTCACCCGACCGATATTCGAACCTCGATTTTTCCGTCCTCGATGGTCTAGCTCAACACGACTGGTACGTTAGCTAACTAAGCCACCGAGGTGGATTCCAAATATAGTAAATTGTTTTCAATGTTAGTCACAAAAAAAAGTGTATTTGTATTTTCTAAAAGGCCCTTCCTATGAGCAATAGACCGTAAATTGGACATCTTGTGTAACCAACGTTCCACTGATAAAACTAACCTTATCACAAACCTGACTAACATCGATTATTGCTTATTGCGAGTGACGTAGTTCGTAAAACAATAAACACTTATGTAATTTATACTATTGAATAGTTTGTTCTCGGAATTTAACCGCGTCAATCAATTTGAAGATACTGATGGTTAAACTTTATTTGATAAATATTCTGGGGAAATAATATTATTATTATTAGCACCACGTCTTACTACCCGTTCGGGTTATACGCAGGGAAATAATGAATGCAGGTTATTATTACTTCTACATCAATTCTATCTAATCAACTTCGGTGGTCTTGGGGTGAAGTGCTTGCCTCGGGTCCCGTTAATAGTGGGTTCAAATCCAGTCGGGGTCCCAGAATATTTCTTAAGCGATAAAAATCCGTAGCACAACTTCCTTCGGAGGGGAGTAAAGCCATCGGTCCCATGTCAATTGTGGCATGTAAGAGAACCCTGGAAGGTGTGAGAAAATACCTTTCCAGGTAAAATTGGTAAGCCCTTTCGCTTTTGGTCATAGCAATCCTTGTGTGCTGATATAATCAATTGGTTCAGTAATTGCATATTAAATAATTAAAATAATGAATATATCCTGCAAAAGTGACATATACAAAACCACATGGTTTGACATATGAATATAATAACTATGAATTTAACTCTAGTAGCGTTTGTAAATGTCGGATATTGATCATATACTGGCAAACACGTAATCTACTTCTAGTAGTAACGTGATAGGGAAAACATTATCTTAACAGTTACAAAAATTGCGTGATCTGCAGCTGTCATTTTAGATAAATAATTATTTAACTGCTATAGGATTCGAGAAAGAATAAACTTTTATAAAATACAAACAAATTATTTTTTGGTCAAACATCATAACATTATAATATATTATTAGTTTTGTTTAATAAGCATATACTTTTTTTAGCACCACCCACGTCTTACTAACTGTTCAGGCTATAATCATAATTACTAATTACGCTAATGAGCTAGGGATGAGTAATGTTGAATTTAGAGGAAGTGTACCTGAATTTGCGTGGAAGGATAGTGGAAAACTATTTTGTAAACTCTAGCCTCAGTACACCCCACCAGGATTCGAATCACGATCTCTCTACCATCGGCAATCTAATCTAACACAAGAGTGAAACCTTTGACCATGCAACCACCGGAGCAGGTATTGACTTTCTTATTAATAGACATTTGGAATACCTTTAATTAAATACAAACTTATTTTGCGGTTGACTTTGAAATTTTTTTATTATCAGTATATTTGATAAGTTTTAATATATTATTATTATTATTATTATTATTATTAGCGCCACGTCTTACTAATTGTTCGGGTTATACGCACTTACGCTAATAAATAATGGTAGAGTGATTGTGAGATGAAATTGAGGACCTACAGTTTAACGTGGAATCCGAACCACGGTGGAGGCCTGGCATTCCTCACATTAACAAGTTTTGATTAATACACGTCTTGTCAGAGGTGAAGGAAGGGTTTAGCAATCAGATAACTCTGTGCCGGGGCCGAGGATTGAACCCCGGACCTCCAGTACAGAGGTCCGACACCTTACCCCTAGACCACCAGGTCACCCAAGATTTAATAAAATCCATACAAAGTGGTAGCTGAAGATCATATTATGAAATTGAGGTATGTACGTGAAAGTAGTCAAATAAGGTCCGTCTTTTGAAAATTGGAATATACTTATAAATCAATACCAAAAATGTAGAAAATGTTATCAATGTTGATCATAAGTAATATATTTGCATTTTATGAAAGACTATTCTTACTGTACCATGTTGATCACACTAGAAATTATCATGATTATATCGGATATCAAATATCAACAAAGGGGTAACTAATACCTACCTTTGTAAAAATATTCTTAAATAACGTGATTAATAAGAAACAATCGATAATAAATAAACAAAATATCGTCAACAAATAACGGTCAAAGAGCAAAAATGTCGTGGTAATGACATTCTTTTATGAGAAAGGTTAAAAAAAAATCACCCAAGTCAATAAAACTTAAACAAGATGAAGTGACGTCAGTCGTGAACACTTTGTCTCTTAACCTAAAGTAAACACTATTTTATTGGGATTTTCGGGGCCAGCTACTCTAAAATCACAGAATGAAACCGGAAAAGGTATACCTTCATATTTTTACAAAAGGACATTTGGATATATTATATTTAAAATAGTAGCTTAAATAAAATGCATCTGCATTAACCTGAAGAGGAGTTAAAAAAACACAAGAAGAAATGTATTTTTGAAAAACCCACACTCAGTGCAACCAGTCAGAATTTGAACCTTTACCTCCCCATTAACTTCATTCCAGTACAATATGAGTCTAGTGCCTTAAACGTATTGGCCAAGGCTACGGTTTTTCAATGCGTAAACAACTTTTTAAGTTTTCTGTGCGAGTCAATTGGATTACTACATAATTTAAAGCAAGCAGACAAGAGTGTTAACATGGACTCTATCAGATCTAAAACTGTGATAGTGTCAACAGTTGAACGTGCTAACTACAGCGCAATCTTCATAAAAAGAGCCTTTTATATGATAATACAAACATAACCTTTTACTATTTTATTAGTGTTATTTTATAGGCAGTGATAATATCTATCAAAAATTACAGTTCCAGAGCAGATGACTTGACGTATAAACACGAAAGTAGATCTATTAATATTTCTAAATGTCAGACAAGGTTCTCGCTATTAAAATTGGTCTGTAAATTAAAACCACCAAACATTCACTATTTAATCTTGAGTGACGAGGTTAATATAAGCTTCACCTTTTGATTTCTCGGTAGAATTGATTCAAGTGATAGGTCCTTCACATCTTTCAAAGAAACTCAAGTCAAATGCTTTCGAGCATAGAATGACGTGTCTTGGTCAGTGCGTTTGTCCCGTTCGGAATGAATTCAATCATCTTCACGACCACGACCTACATTTTCATCTTTTTGTGCCCGTTTTCGTTCTGGGAAAAGCCAACAATGTCGAGAATATGCCAGGGTTGTTACGTTAAAAACACTACTGCAACTTTCTAGGAAATATCGGTGATCAAACAATTTCCCAGTTGCACTGCGGGGTTTTTTTTACGTATCTATTTCAGACATGTTTTGAATAATCTACAAATCCGACATCTTTAGCTCAACCATAAGTAACATGTTTGTCCACTCGACCCAAAGTATTCCCGTTTCGATTCTCGACATGGCAGAAGAATCTGTCCACTCGATCAAAGTATTCCCGTTTTGATTCCGGACATGGCAGAAAAGAAAATTTCATTGCTGAAATTAGGGACTCCCCCCTTTATAAATGATTATTTGACACCACATGAATGAGCATGCAGGATAAATGTCTGTTTGATCTAGTCTAGTGACTCCCCAGAACACAATGAATCGAACCTATTATTGATGTACTTTTTTGAGAGGGGCAAAATTATTTTCATTTTTTCAATCTAGTATGAAAATGTGTCCATTTTGTCCCCCCCTAACCTGAAATAACTAAGATGAGGTGGAGGGAAACGTGAGTTAAGGTTTGTATTTTGATAGTTTTTATAACAAAAAAACATTTTGGCCGAAATAAATCGAAGATTGCTGACTCAAACGTTTCTATTTGAATGGTAGTGACATTCTTCGGTGGGTGTCTGGTTTAAGGTGTCACCCTCGCAATGGACTAGACTGCTGATGGCAGGAAGATCGGAGTTCAAATCTCGGTAGGGAGTACTTTGGACAGGTTTCTTAAATGGTTTTCCACTCCCCCTCTACGCAAATGCGGGTGAATTCCCTATAAATTTAACCTATTAATTCTTAACTATTCAGCGTAATTAGTGTATCTGCGTACAATCTGAACAAGTAGTAAAACGCGGTGATTAAAAAGCCAGCGACACCTATGAGCAGGATGACAAACAAAATGCATTGTTTAAGAACATACATAATTAAGGATTAGGGCAAATAACGATTTGAACCTAATGTAAATACTCTTTATTTACAAAGTAAAATGGACATTCGTATTCAAGTGTATTTCCACGACAACCACTTGAAAAATTCCCAAAACAGAGTCTTGAGAGGTTATGACATTCCTTGCAAATATTTTGTTGCCAGATGGTTCGCTGTGAACAGGATAGGGTTGGTTTAGCAAAGCTCATTCGGTGGAGGATCTTGATTCAAAATTATATGTCAATGACTCGATTCTCTGTATGGTCAATCTAGTTTTAGTTTATTTAGGCTATTATCGTGTACTTTCTGAATTATAACTTAAATATAGAACAGACAAAACACACAGTCCTCCAGCCGTTTAGTTCTCACTGTGAAAGGTGAAGCCACAATTTCACCATTGATATATTTTTTTCTTCATGTCAGAAATAGAACCCGGAATTTTAAATTTTTAGGCAGATGGGCTACCAATCCAGTTAAGGTGTTGGATTAAATTTCTGATGAAATTAGGATTTTCCCTTTTATAAGTTTAAAAATTAATTAATGATTAGAGAAATGGGTGCTCTATCTGTTTTAGAAAAAAATAATCTTATGTTGATATGGTCAATTGGTTCAGAAAAGCACGTTAAATATCCAGAGCTAATAATAAATAATTACATAAAAACTCCATGGCCTAAACATCCCACAGTCGAACCATACCGACCAAGCGACCGCCACTGTTAGCAATGATAGTGCCAACATTTGCGGATAGAGGGTGTCATGTGGGCAGCACAATGAACGATTCCGTAATTAATCTTAGTTTTCTAGACCGGAGCTGCTACTTATTTATTCAAGTAGCTCTTCGTCATCAAGAGGCTGAGTTTGACCCCATTACAATAAAAGAAAAATATTATTCAGTCTGGAAAATTAAGGGAAACTTTTAAATATACTTTGGTTCGTTCCTTCGCAAATCGCACCTATCTTTAATCCAATTTTCGTAGGAAAGGACTTATATGACAGCTATAACAGATAATAATAGCTCCTACCTTCACGTTTTCATACTTTAAGTTATGTTGTCTGCCATTGTCATTTTTTATTTATAATATCAATACTTATATTATTATTATTAGCAACGCGTCTTACTACCCGTTCGGGTTATACGCACTTGCGCTAATGTGTAATGGTAGGGCGATTGTGAGATGAAATGGAGGACCTACAGTTTGACGTGGAATCCGAACCACGGTGGAGGCCTGGCATTCCCCACATTCACAAGATGTCTTGTCAGAGGTGAAGGAACGGTTTGGTAATCAGATAAATCCGTGCCGGGACCGAGAATAGAACCCCGGCCACCAGCACAGAAGTCTGAATCAATACCTATAAAATAATACCAATAATATAGTCAAAAAGTTAACAATGTTGACAGAAAAAATGCTTTGTATTTTATAAAGGGTCATTTTTTTTATAGAAATTGGACTGTAGCTAATCGATGTAGCCTAATGTAATTCCTTTCTTTACTCCTCAAATCTCCGAGCTCGTTGAAATGTGTAGGATGAACTTGTTTGTGGACAAATCCATTCTTGAACTGTTCTGAATGACAGTCGACCATTCAACGAGTTACACTGAAGTGATCTCTCGCTTTCTCTCTGTCCGCCCTACTTTATCAAGGAGTTCTTAAAATCAGTGTAACGGAAAACGAAGTTGCAACTTAAACGAACTTATGGCAGGTCTTTTGTCTCGAATTCTGAGAAATTTCACAGTGTTTCCACAAAATAACAGCCTTTTAAATTAGAGATGGCGTGGTAAGTTATTAAACAACACTATTGAACCATCTATGATTGCTACAGATTCCGAGATCCTGGGTTAAATCCCTGGCAATTTCAGATTTTTCTGTGAAGCAGTGTGCCTGGAACAGGGTCAACTCAGCCTTGTGAGGACAAATGAAGAGCTACTTGAAAGAAAAAGTAGTGGTTGGGTTCCTAGAAAAGTGAGATAAACGTCCAGGAGAATTGTGCTGACCACATTACACACTCTATCCGCAAATGTTGGCACTATCTTCACCAACAAATGCGATCAATTGGTCAGTAAAGATTGCTTGCGGAATGATGCCATGGAGTTTTTTATTGTTCCAAAATACTTTTTATGATTATCATTTAGATTCTCAAGACACTCGATAGTCTTGGTTGGATGGAATCGAACCCAACTTGAACTATTGAAAAGTCAAATTACACAGAATAGAAGGAAAATATTAAAATACATGTTTTTAACTGTAAAAAGTACTTTAAACATTTTAATAATTACATTTATATTACGCAATAAAAAACTTTGCTATAAACGTAAACATATCATGTGCACCCTCGCTTACTCTGAAAGTTAGCAGTTTTAACTTGAATTATACCAGTGGTACTCAACTTTTTTGTTATGGCATACTATTGTTTGTCTTGAGTCCTTGTTGCACACTGAACGTGCAAGTTGGAGACAATACGAGAGACTCGGACGTACTCAGAGACACATCTCTCAGCTGAACAGAAAATACGTGTGTTTGTCCTCTATTCGACCTCGAATTGTGTAAGAAACGACAAGATTCTCATTAATTAACCAACTCTTTAATCGTAAGCCAATACATTCTCTGGAAAATAAATACAGTAGGGCCGCCATATCCGCGGATAATAATAGACCCTACGTTCCTAGAGCTACCGCGGCTACGTGAAACTGCAGCTATTACCGAACAATTATATAACGCGACATTCATGTAACATACATAAATACGGTAAAGTTTAATTGATAGATTATCCACCGTAAGACATTACCGACATTAAATAAAATACATAATAACGCATACCGTACACTACAGTGTAACGCCACTCACAGTAGGAATTATTCTCTGAAAGGTCTTTTTTCCTACCAACATCCTACTATATAATAGCCTAGACCCTTCTCCCTCCCCCTCAACCTGCATTATTATTTTCAACACACATATTGAAGAATCATCATAGACTCTACCATAAAATATGAGGGACTATCGACATTTTTATGAGGAATGAATTAAATTTTCAAAATAAAATATAGCCTATGTTACTCGCTGATAATGTAGCTGTATATTTATTGGTGAAAGAACGTTTAAAATCGCTCCGGAAGTTTTTGAGTTTATCCATTACAAACAAAAAATCAAATATTTCCTCTTTATAATTTTAGTGCAGATTTCTCGTAGAGAAAAAGGCTTTTAAGAAAACAATTCCTACGCTGAACAGACTTTACTTACTATTTTATTCTCAATTATTCTCGTTTCGACGATCAGTGATGATGATGATGATGATGATAATGATGACGGTGATATGATAGCACTATTACCACGATGAGGAGATAAAGTGGGGGGATGGTGTAGGCATTGTGACTTATAAACAATCTGTTTCTTAAAACAAAAAATAGCAGCGGTAAACCACGGATAACTGAAACCGCGGATACTGAATCAGCGGATACCGGAGCCCTACTGTATATTATACCTTTCGAACATTCTTATTTTATTTGTTTTTAAAAAACTAATATTGAATGCAACTATTTTTGATTAAATTCTTTATCTACAATGACATAACGTTGAGAATTTCACGGCGCATCCTTTGAGAACCACTGGATTACACAATTATCCTATCTTATAAGATTTATCATAGTGGAATAATGCAAGGTAAGTTTTCTACCTTTAGGGTAAACGCACGGTGCGTATTATTAGATTTAAAAAAAATTGGTTGGGCCATGTGGTCAAACACGCTACTTTTGTAGTAGACTAGACTGCCGATGATGGGGAGATCAAGGTTCGAATCTCGATCGGGTGCACTGAGGTTTTTCCAAGATGGCTTTACACTCTCCCTCCACGCAAATGAGGGTACACTTCCTCTAAATATAACCCTCCTAATTCTTTAATACATGAGCGTAATTTGTACATAAGCATTTAACCCGAACGGGTACCAAGGTCATTGGCTACTAATTATGAGGAATAGTAACTTAGAAGAAATGCACCCACATTAGCTTGGAGAAGGATTGTGTCTGTCTCCTGATAATCCATTTTTAAACTCAATGAGTATAAGCGCTACTTTAAAAAAAAGTCAAATGGTTTCGCGAGCTGCCCAGTACAAGAATTTGCCATATCACGTATTGGCTATTATTTTAGAGTAACTGTGCTGATGATTTGGTTTCAACACTTTGATTAATTGGGGTTGGGAAGGAGGGGTGGGGTGCTCTATGATAATAATAATAATAATAATAATAATAATAATAATTAGCACCGCGTCTTACTACCCGTTCGGGTTATACGCTTTAAATACTAATTACTCTAATGGATTAGGGATTGGGAGGGTTGAATTAAAGAAAGCGAACCCGCATTTGCGTGAAGGGAGAGTGGAAAACCATTTAGGAAAAACCACCCCCAGTTCACCCGACCGAGATTCGAACCTCGATTTACCCGTCCTCAGCAGTCGAGCTCAACACGACAAGCGCGTTTGCCAACTACGCCACCGAGGCGGGTAGGGTGCTCTATGGCTTGGATTTGTAATTGTATTGGAAATAGCATGACAAATGTTTGTAGATAAAACATACATTATTAATTTTTTAAACAACATGAAAGACAAATACATATATATATATATATTAAACTTGGTGTGCAGTTTATTGAGAAGAACAGCATTCAATTTTGTCGACCATTTGTTTGGATCTCGATGTATCGTGATTAGCTTGACACTTCCATTCGAATGCAGCTATCAATAGGTGTATAGACAAGACTACTTCCGTATTTGTTTCCAACCGACTTTAGTTGGAAATGATGACTCGGAAAGATAAAGTAGAGTAACATGCATTCACTCTGAGTGCAACACGAACCAGAAATGGCTCCTTTCCCATCTGGACAAGATACTGACCAATACCGTCAATCTTCAACTATAAGTCACTTTAATAAGTGCGAAATAAATATCTCGCATGAGCTACCGAAAATGCTGCCGTGAGCTACGGGTGTCTCGCGATCAACAGTTTGTCGACCCCTGGTTCAGACCGTGAGACCACCAATAAGGGTTTTATCTGTCTTAGCGGGTAAAAAACCTAAGAGCCTCGCTTGTGTGAAGGGAGAGTGGAGAACCATTTTGAAAAACCACTCTCAGTATAATACTCGATCAAGATTCGAACCTTGTTCCCTCGTCATCGGCAGTCTAGTCTATTGCGAGAGTAGCACGTTAGACCACGTGATCATCGAAGCGGCTATTTATGATATTAAATGTGATGCTGGACGCGAAATAAATATGTTTGTATTTTCTAAATGTTCTTTTCTAACAGAATCCTACTAGGGCTGAGTTCGTCCTATACATTTATAAGTCGTAGGATGTTTGTCCCATAGCTCTCACTTTTGACAGGTGTCAATTATGACAGTTATCCGAGCCGGCGGGCACGTGGTCTAAAGATCAATCTCATTTAAGGTGGGAGTGTAAGTAACACCAGATAAGGACAGTATTTTTGCATTTTTTATATCAAAGCATATTCTTGGTCAAAAGGAATCAAATAATTATGCAGTAGAATATGGAGTTTAATTTTCTTCACATGGCTACCTCAATAATGGTTGAATATCTGTCCATGATGTCCTGGGATTTAATGGCAACTTTTTATTTTCATTTAAAAGGTTTGTCATCTAATTACGCTATTTTAATGAAAAATATTCAAGAAGTGTTGATTTCACCATGCGAAGAAAATAGAATTCATTGGGTTTTTTTATCGAAGACATATTTTATTTATTTTAGCAAAAAAAAAAAAGTTTCGGTTTAAAAACGGGAAAAACACTGCCCTTAACTAGCCTTCCCTTCCACTCCACCTTAATATGGTCTGCCGGTGACAAGGTGGTTGGGATTCTAATCCCTGCCCGATATACTAAAGTGTTTTTTACCAATTTATTTTTCATTCTACCTCCACGAATATTGAACTACATTTTATATAAATTCTTTCTCGTTCACCTCTATCCCATTAATGTAAATATGAGTGTTGTTTTCAGCCACGTGTTGATATAATTGGTTGGCTCAACAAGTACACCTCAATTATCATATATAATAGAAAATAATAGCTTCTTGTGAAGCTGTCGGAAATGTTAAACTAGCGCCTAAGTGCTCTCGGTCACACAAGCAGCTTGATCCAATGCCAACGAATTCATAACTCCCAAAATACAAGCCAGTAGTTGTTAATACAAACCAGTGTTGTTAGTGGGCGTTGCTCGGTACGTATTACGGCCGTCATTCGTCACACATGACGTCACACACGTGTTTTATTACAAAGTTGCTACATTTCGCGACAGAGTGACAATTTTAGGTACACTTTTTTTTGTTGCTTCTTGTCTTAAAATAGTTTAATATTCATGTAAATAATCTTATATGACATCTAGAAAAGTTACTAGATTTACTTTCAAGTATCCATACGTAAAGTCCAAGGCCGTAGTCAGAGGGTGGTTTTGGGGGTTCAAACTCCCCCTTGAAATTTCATGAACAAGATACTATATGACTTTATTTATGATTCAAACAGTATCCAAATTAAGGTTAAAGTACACATTAGGGGACTGTGTTACCATAAAAAAAGCACTTCAGAGAGCGTCTAGAGGTGTTTAATATTTAGAGTTTTTTCTAGCCTCCAGCAGTTAGGTGCTTATATTGCCATAAAAAAATTCAGATAGCCTCTAAAACTATTTATATATATTTTTTCTACACTTTCGCGATTGGGGGATGTGTCCACTACCCCGCCGTCCCCCCTGAAATTATTGGCTGGTTACGGCCTCGGTCAAGTCGTATGTTCTGCAGCTGTCATTCTTGACTAATATTATCAATACTTATAAAATAATATTGATAATACGATAAAACGTTATCAATGTTGACCGCAAGATAGGCTTGCATTTTTTAACATGCAATTCCTACCAGAACTATACTATAGGGCCTAAAAAGTCCGTCAAAATTTTCTGGCCATCCATGTAAGTTGGAAAAAAATGTCAGGCTCAGCGCCAGCGAGCTCGACTGGTGTGCTTAGTATTTACCCGGAATTGGATCGAATCTTGACCGGAGGTTTCCGATCATCTCCCCAGGTGAACACGGGTGCATTTTCTTTTAATTACTCTTCTCGCATCTACTATATCTCTTTCCCTTTATAAATATTGTACTTGTGGTCACGTGGTTTAATGGATCAGGCTCACAATATAGGCCTACTGGTTTTAAAATGACTAAAATTCAATGTTCGAACATTCCCGGGGGCAATGGGTGTGACTACCTACATGTGATTTATCGCTGGTTTTTACATCCTCTCTCCATACTTATACGAGTGTAGAACTACTTCCTTTAAATTACTTTCCTCATTCCTAATCCTCAAAACTAAGCCGCTAATAACATTTATATTTAGCGTGAGATTGAAAGAAAAATTTCACAGTGGTTTTCATATCCCATCTCTGCGCTAATGCGGGTTCAATTCCTCCAAGTCAGCCTCCCAAAAAGATAAAAGGATTGAGATTACGAAACTAACGATTCACTCTTGTTGTGACCTTAGTACTTAGATAACGTAAACTTGCATAAATAACACATAATCGAATTAAATAAAGCGTAATTACGAGGCATCTCTAAGGTAAAAATAAAGTTTAGATTTAATAAAAATACAGTGTATGTAAAGTTCTGGACAAAAAAGAAGTGGTATTGCAATCGTAACAAATTTATGCATCAGCATTATGATGGAATGTTGAAGTTTTTTTGTGTCCTTCAACTCAAAAATACGGGCCTTACAATTCTGTATCTGATCAAACGATAATTTTTTTCTTAGCACCACTTTATACTAACCGTTCGGGTCGTATGTATATGCACTAATGTGTACCCGCATTTACGTGGAGAGTGGAAAACCATTTAGGAAACCCCCTCAATACACCCGAGAGGGATCGAACCCCGATCTCCGAGTCTTCGGCAGTCTAGTCTATTGAGAAAGTAGTGCCTTAAGACATGCGGCCACCGAAGCAGGGTTTAAAACTATTATTTATGTCTCACGAAAATTAAAAAAAAAAGCCTGCTGTTTTATCAGTATTGCCATTCAAACGAAGCCTATGATAATAATAAACTTTCTTATGATTAGGGTGAGCCTTGAAATGTTTGCATTGCGTTATTAGTTTAGTTTAGAAGGTATAGTGTAGCCCTCGCTGCACAAACACAACAAGGTAATGAAACTAAGCTAAACGAATTTTTTTAAATATGGGTGATTAGTTATATCTACTTAGATTTTGCCAGACAACTAACTACTTTACAAATATTCTAAGCTTAGCCTAGGTAGGACGTTCGGAAGAATGTTTCAAAAGGTATATTATCTACAGTCTAATATTCACAAGAAAAATCTTATCAGACAGGAGAAGCACGCACTATTGGTAAATGCACTCAAAGTCGTTTAAAATAGTATAGTAATGAAAAAATAATTATTCAAATTAAATAACCTAATAGTTATTTCTAAATAAAAAAATAACATCTAAATAAAGAAATATCATCTAGATAAAGAAATAACATCCAAATAAAGATATACCATCTAAGTATTTTATCTAATATTAAGAATATATTTTAAAACAAAGATTGATTAACATAATCTCTTTTATGGTTTTATGACATTCGGGGTCACTTTTTTGACGAATCACTTTGATATATTTTGCATTAAAGCTTTTGGTAATATTAAGAGAAAAGGAAGGGAAGAAAGAATAATGTTTTTGTACACATCGATCAAAGGGAAGGGAGGGAGGAGGGAAAGGGGTTGCTACTTATTTTTGTTTTAAATTTCTCTTTTTCATCCTGTTTTTTGGCACCCTATTATTATTACTTATCGTCACGCAGGATGTAAGATCTATTTACATATATTATTCAGAGATGGAGCGCAAATTTTAAATCTGTCTTAGGACACATTAAACCCTTGCGCCGGCCCTGTAAGCACCTATACAACCCACTTCAGTTGACGAATGGTCTAAACCGTTACTCTTGAGTTAGAATGGCCTGCTGATGACAGGGAGTTCGGGGTTCTAATCCCGGTCGGGTTCACTGAGGATTAATTTGGTGAGATAAAAGTGTGATCCATGATGCTATTAGACAACTATATTTAAGCACTTATAAAAAAACAAAAACTCACAAAAGAAGGTTGCACAGAATTAGTCTACCGATAGTAATAATGATAATAATAATAATAACCTGGTGTTGTGACATGGGTCGCCTATTAGCAGGTGGCTGTTCCCATCGTTGAGCGCTGGAACCTCCGCGTCGTCACTACCATTCCCGAGCGCCCTCTCCCCTTCCGAGAAATATGGTCTGAACGGGGTGGCGCTCGGCTGACACGTCTGGTCCGAACCGAGGCTTTGCCCCAAGGGACAACACTTGGGGACGCAAGGTAAGGTCGAGTTCTCGGGGCACGACCCTATCTGGGGCGGGGGACAGACCCCGTGGGGGCACAGCTCGCAGGAAACAGGCGCGAGGAGACAACCCGCTGCGACGACAAGACTCAAGAACGCGGCGACGTACGGCGCTTTCATATTCTCAGATCGGGAGCTAAGCGCGAAACTGAATGAATTGTCTCGGAGAGTGGTGGTCCCTTCAAATCTTCGAGCCCAAAGGTGCGGCGCGCTTTTCCCGCTAGATAGCAGCGCTGTTTGTCGAAGAGACGACTGAGCGAGCGATCAGATCGAATCAACCAGCGGACGTGAACTGAAGTTAAGACGGGAAGGTGCGTGAAGACCATTCGCCGGCGAATTAATCCTCTTCCCCCCTTCTTCCTCTTCTCGCTTTTATCAAGGGCTTGGGATTCCCCACATTCCCATTCATCTCCGCAGAGAAAATGATGGTGAACCCCAGAATTACTTCCTAACAAGGTTTCAGGCATTGCTAATTTATAGTCTATATCCAGGGGTTCCCAAACTGTGCGTCGAAACGGCCTGAGGTGTCGCCGGTCTTAGTCCGGGTAGTCACGGCTATAAGGAAAAACTAAAACTTATAGTGTATAGTATAATTTTTAAATGTTAGTGAAAAAATGAAATTGAAATCATAAAATACAGGACGAAATGTTTTGCCATTATGAACAAACTGTACACATGAGATCATTACAATAAAAATTTGTCTACTCCAATTCCTTCTTACCAGTTCTGTAATGTTTTATTTTTACATCTAAAAGAATACACGCTAGTAATGTAAATGGCAATTTTATTTTTAAAAGATGCCACCAAATTGATTTTGGACGATTTAAAAAAATATATATTGGGTAGAGGGGCATCACACAGAAAATCTGACATGTGGAGGGCGGCTCGGTTTCAAAAAGTTTGGGCACCTCTGGTCTATACTGTTGGTTTTCAATTTCTATTGTTAGAAACTAGCGGAAGTACCATGCGTTGCACGTATTTTATATATAATAAGATAAGCATTAAGATGTTGTATTAGCATCTTTAATATTGAAAGTGATTAGTTACATCCACAATGTGAGACCCAGTTCATCCCAAATTCAATACTTTATTAAAAGTGTCCAGCCTGAGCAAATTATTGGGGGAGGGGGGAAAGGATGTGTCCTCTCCCTGATAACGATGACCGCACCTTGAAATATTAAACTATGGCCCTATCTGTTATGCTATACCATAGTGGAGCCCGTCGAAGGCAAGTTCTGAAGTATGTGTATCTATTGAAGTGTTGTGGCAGTCATAAAATAACTTTTGAAGGGTATACAATCAGTGGTGGCTTATTAACAAAATAATAATACTATTTAGCACCGCGTCTTACTACCCGTTCGGGTTATACGCTTTAAGTACACTAATGGATTAGGAATTGGGTAGGTTGAATTAGAGGAAGTGAGCCCACATTTGCGTGGAGCGAGAGTGGAAAACCATTTAGGAAAAACCATTTAGGAAAAACCACTTCCAGTTCACCCGATCAAGATTCAAGATTCAAACCTCGATCTCCCCGTCCTCAGCAGTCGAGCTCAACACGACACGTGCGTTAGCCGACTACGCCACCGAGGCGGGTTATTAAAAAATGAGTTTCCTATAATTATCAATAGCAATATATTTAAAGAAGAAATTTGGACTGGTTTTAGAAGAACCTAGCTGGTGTCGAGTAATTGAAAACATTAACAAAACCCTGCATACCCATTGCCCTCCACCATAGCTCAATGTCTGTGATTTAATCTTAGTTTGCTCCCCCCACCACCACCCTGATATAAATTTGTTGATATGCTCCTAAATACAGTGTAACAAAGCTATTATTTCAGTAATTTGTCTCTAATTTTAATTTTGGTGGCACTTTTAATACAATCAGTGTAGGTAGAGCTTGAGGGAGCGGGTGAAGGTTGGTTCAGGTGGACATGGCCTCCCTTTAAAAATGTACAACCCCTGTAATAAATTTGCCCCCCTCCCCCTTTCCAGAAATATCCAAAATCCTTTGATATTATTGAATATGAAGCTGAAAAATAGCCTTAAATCAAATTACGAATTATTTTTAGATGCATTCAATTTCCAAAGGTTGTCGGAGAAGACCACTTCAAATAAATTCTAGAGGCATCTTACTGTCAAAAAAATTTAATGTGAAGATCACTCTAAATAGCTTTGAGGAGTATTATTATTATTTGTTCTGTCTTATGACAGGTTCATTCCTTTCGTCAGTGAACTTAGACTGCCAATACCCTGTCTTCTGACTTTTCCTTCAGCTTCCAGAATTTTCTTCTTTCCTTCAAGTCATCTATTATTTGAATCCTCCTCCTTATTAAAGTTGTGTCCGATCCAGTTTCCTTTGTACTGAAGAATCACATCCGAAATTGTTCTCTTCTCATACACCCCTCGCTCTTTTAAAGGTTGTTAACAAAGATTAGAATAACGTATCTAGCTTAATAGTGGAAGAGATATAAGGTTTATCTTTTTTTTCACCTACACTTCATTTACTCTTAAAGGTTAGTAGGCTTACCTTGTAAGAGTACACCATCGAGTAGTTTCTCAATGTAAGCTTACCTTTCAGAGAAATGGAGTGTTCATAATTTAAATATGTTAGCAAGAATTAGTAAAATATAGATAACAGCAGGAAGTAGCATTATCTATACCTTATACGATCTATTGCATATGTTATACCTCAAAAATGAACTTTGCCATTTAATGAATTGGGCAATTTTCTTCTCAATCTCATAACTAGCCTTTTCCACTGTCCAATCCATGGACTGGGCAAAAACTCATCCGGTTCATGAACTGGATATTAAGAGCGCTGCCCACTTCACGGAGAGGCTATTTTATGGACTGGGTAGCTCCAATTGTTACCCAATTCATGAATTGGATGAGTTTTTGCCTGGTTCGTGAAATGGACAAGTGAAGAACAGGTTTGGTCTTTAACTTTTAAAACATTTTTAGAATGAAATATGTTAGGTTAAGTTAGTTTAATAAATCCTAAAACGTGTTTCACTTAAACCTTTAGTAGATAGTGCAAGATGTTCCAGTTAATGAAATGGGAAAGTGTTAATTTTATCTGTATTTCTATAATCCAAAGAACAATGGATCTATAAAAAAATAATTGATTTAATGTTTTAAGAAAAGGAATCTAAAATGTAGCCAAAATTCTAATTAAGTAACCAGGGACAAGTAACTTAAGTGTGATACAATAAATAGTATAATATTTCCATGAAACACCTCTTTCATTACTAGAAATGCTCTTTAGGATGGATTATTTGCTAAGTAGTACCTCGTCTTTCAGCAAGCACTGCTTTGGCTGCTCTCCTCAGAGAAACATTCCAAAAAGTGTTCTTCTAATATGTCACTTGGAAGCTTCCTATGAAAAATGTTAAGTGCTTCTGTGGTTGATCTCAGATCACTAATAGGTACACACGTTATGTCTGTAATCAGAACTTAGAGGATCCGTGGAGGAAAGAAACCTCCACAATTACCAGTACACCCCCACACAGCCAGGCTTTTCTTCCATCACATATTCTATCTTCCTGCTTCCATGCATCCAATATACCTCGACCCTTCTACGCAAAGTCAACAAATAACTTTCCCCCCATAACTATCTCTCAAGATCGATTACTAAAGACACAAACGACTCCTATACTCCTGAATAGGATCCAGCCTTTCTCACCTACATGAAAACCTGCTTTATTCAGCTGGCACTCAAATCAAGATTTTACATCCATCCAAAAGTAACTACTGTACAAACACATTTGGAACATGCTCAATAGTGCAACTTACAAACAATGACTCGGCTATACAAAAATGGACAGAAGAAAGAATGATAACAATATGTAAAATATATAGGATTGAATGATTACACACAGACACACAAGTCTGTGTGGCAACAATACACTAGTTATGTTTTAATCTTTTTATTACATTCAAATAGGTAAATACATAATTGTTTTATTGATAAAAAAAATGTAAAAAATTATAAAAATTAATCAAATTTACAAGCTCTAAAATATTTCAACATTAAGATTTTCATGAAAATAAGTTATTTACTATCCACAACACATTTTTTATAGCCAAAATTGATTTTATTTTATAATATTATTAGTGTTTTTATAGTTAATGATAATATCTATCAAAAGTGACTGCTGAAGATCATAAGACTTGACAAAGGAATAGGTAGATAGAGCTAGTAGTTTTCCTGGCTGTCAGATAAGGTTCTTTCTATGAAAGTTAGAGTGTTGATTAAAATAATGTTTTGATAGCCATGAACATATTATTGTTATAGGTTCCCAAAAATATTTGTTATGGACTGTTTTTGCAGAGAGAAAAGTACTTCACCCCCCAAAAATAATATATTCAAAAGGTTTCAAAAGTGATAAGTACAGGTCTAATATACTTACAATTATAAATTTGTAGCATAACACAATGTTTAAAATTTTATATAAATTTAATCTGGCTTTAGTGCTCACTATCTATGAGCTAATGTAATGTGCACAATATTAACACACAAAGCATATTGATCAATTAAATTATTGTATCAATCATACATATTGATAAATTAAATTACAATAATTACAATCAACAAATATTCTTGCAAAAAGTAATGAAATTAATCAAAGCCAGAATGTTAATAATGTATGCAAAGAATACTAGATGACTACATATTCCATCAACATAATTTATTTTTGTAATTCTTTAAAAAAAATTTGGTTATGCAAATTGTAATGATGAAGATAGTATGAACATATCAACACAATAATCTAAATTCAAATAACGGTTTGAAAAAACAAACAAAAAAAACAACATATTAGTATAGTAGTCTTAATAATCTGACCTTTGGTTATCTGACATATCCTCATGACGTGCAGTTTACAATGTTACACACCCGCATATATATTATTTTCCAACTACCCTCATTTGTCAGTGAGTGAGTCACGTACCTCTGTGGTTGTAGCTCTGTTCGCCCACCTTAGTGAATGTTTGCACTGTACTCGGTCATATTGTCAATGAGTTTTGCATTTTCCCATTAATGTACTTTTACTGTGTGAGAATTATGGTAAGTGAAAAGAAAAAAAAAGTGTTTCTTTCAATTGAAGAAAAACTTCAAGCCTTAAAAATAATATTTACTAACAAACCCTATTTCATACCTATTCTGCACTTCTATTTACAGTAATATGGATTGGTTTCTCTGCCCTCCCCCCTCCACCTCCACCTGTTTCCGTATTATCCAACATTTCGGTAATCTGATCACTTGTTGGTCCCGTTTAGGTCGGATTATTGAAACTCTACTGTATATACCAGATATAAGTTGAATGAGCACAAGATGAGTGGTTATTTAAATTAAGAAAAAATGACCACAAATATGTTATAAGCAATTTAATATAATAAAGAAATGAGTATTAATAATATTTTACACACAAAGCCTAATCAACATTTAATGCTGTTAACTTTGAATAAAAAAATATACACCTTTTTAACTTATATATAACCTTGATTTCCTTCTTAACATATATTCCTTATTTCAAATATTTTAGATGATTTAATCATTATGATTAAAATTCAAATATTTAGAATAACTTATCAGAAAAATAGATATAAGGAACAGGATATGTATACAGAGTCATATTTATAAACAGGAATACTAGAGAGTTTAATTGGGTGGCATATTTCTGAAAACATAATTTAGGTAGGCCTTAGAGTGGTGATGTAGGGGATGCGAGAAGAGGTGTTTAGCCGCAAAACTTTTTTTGGTCAAGAGAAATCAAATATTGCTTCAGTACAAACATAAGAGTTCAATTATCTTTACACAGTGACCTCAACAGTTATTGAATATCTGTCAAGGGTGTCCTGGAATTTAATGACAACTTTTTCTCTTCATTTGAAAAGTTTGTCATCTAATGTCACCATGCTCATGATAGATAGGTATTCAACAACTGTAGATATCACCATGTGAAGAAAATTAAACTATGATTTTACTGGAGCAATATTTAATTTATTTTGACAGTAAAGGTTTTGCTATAAAAATTGCAAAAACACTGGGCTTTTCTTGCATCCCCTACACTCCTACATTAAAAGGGGTGAAATAAGCATACTTTCATATCTTTAGATAAACACACATTTGGTTCACATTTTATATTTGCTTACATTGAAAACACATTAAAATTAAATAACCAAAACTCAGAAAACAATTTAAAATAGATGTTTTATTATTAATCAATCAATAATAGGGGGCTAGAGATACCATGGTCTTAAAAAACACAAACATTAACACAAAAAGAATGTTTAACCCAAATGGGTAGTAAGACGTGATGCTAAAAAAAAGTACTATGATAAAAGTAAAATGACAAGCAATTTTAAGATGTTAAAGCAGATGAGCTTTATTCTCAAATTATTCAAATTTTTGAAATAAAACAAGGATAGCATATTTGCTCTAAAAATATAAGCCTATTAGCTAATTGGTGTAGTCTTGGACTTGGAGACAAACGTTTTCTGAATAGTTATGCAAAACTTGATTAATCTTTGTTGTTTTATTATAGACTAAAGATGGTGTAATGGTGTTATAACCACTCATTAATTTATTGTTTGCTTTGAAGAACAGGATAATTTTTTATGTGTGTTTTAAAAAGTGTGCTCATAAAGGTAAAAGCCATTTTTAATAGACGACTATGAAAGGAAAATTCTACATAAGAAGAGTGTACATACAGCTAATTTATTTTGGAAATACTAATGGAAGTCATCCCAATGTTAGCTATTTGACAACACAATGAAGCTAGTATTAAAACAGTTGCTTTGTGTGTGTGTGTGTGTGTGTGTGTGTGTGTGTGTATATATATATATATATATATATATATATATATATATATATATATATAT
>CABEEJ010000056.1:0-35165 GCA_901482245.1 Timema douglasi
AGATAAATCTTTGCCAGGACCGAGGATTGAACCCCGGCCGCCAGCATAGAAGTCTGACACCTTACCCCTAGACCGCAAGGTCACCGTTAACGCCTACAGAGGCGTTGATACCGACACTGGCAGTTTTAAACGCCACTAGAGGTAGCGGTCAAAACGTTCGTCTAGACGAAAACTTATTTTCTAACTTGATAACAAGGGTTTCATTCAAAGGCGCGGTTGCTAGCGTTTTAACTGCTAACGTTAGAGTTGCGCGTTAGATCACATGGCCACCGAAGCGGGTAATAATAA
Source organism: Timema douglasi (assembly GCA_901482245.1). Classification (NCBI taxonomy): domain Eukaryota; kingdom Metazoa; phylum Arthropoda; class Insecta; order Phasmatodea; family Timematidae; genus Timema; species Timema douglasi. The sequence continues at coordinate 289 of CABEEJ010000056.1, forward strand.
TCTGCAATTTTCAGATGGGGATCAGATCAACATGAGAACGGGAAACGTCATGGTCATAATGTCCTAACTGTACAGATAGGATTTAGACCGATATCTCAAGATCAATTGGTATTATTTTTATCAGAGTGTATTTTCTAAGGTGTTGAGAAGGAATATACCTTTTTTGCCAGAATGTTATCTCTAGGTTGTTGAGAAGGTGTTCATTCACCTTTAAAAAAAATGTAATTGTTCTTCACAAATTGTTAAATATATACAGTATTTACATTTGTATCATGGTCCTCTCCAACTTTTTATTAAGCTATAAGATTTCCTACTATCAGTTTGTTAAGAAAGGGTTTACTTTTCCTCTGTAGGAATGTGCTTTCCATTATTATTTGGTGTTTTGTCTTACAACAAGTTCATTTCTTTTGTCAGTGAGCTTAGACCACCAATGTACCCTGTCCTCTGCCTTCTCCTTCAGACCCCCAAAATTTTCTTATTTCCTTCAAACATCTAATATTTGAATATTCCTTCTTCGTAATCTCCTCTTTACCTCAACCTTTTCTTCTACGACGTCGTGCAGAAGACAGTTTCTCCTATGGATGTGTTCGATCGAGTTTACTCTGTACAGAAGAATCACATTAAAAATTGTTCTCTTCTCACCCGTTTTTCCTAGGACTATCTAATTTGTCAGCCTGTCTGTCCACCTGATCTTCACGTTTCCTCCAACACCATATTTCAAAGCTCTCTAAGTATTTATTTTTCATCTTCCTGAGAGTCCAAGATTCTGCCTCATACAGCGAAATTCTCCAAATGTAGCATTTCATCAGTTTCTTCCTCAATCCCAAACTCAACTTGCTGGTCATCTTCTTGTTGAAAGCTTCCTTGTTCATGGCAACCCTCGATATAATTTATTTGGTGCAGTAGGCATTTTTGTCAGCAGACATCCCAGGTACTTGAACTGTTCTATGTTTTCCGACTCCTGGTTTCCAATTTTGATTTTTAATGGTGCTTCATTTTTTTAAATCAACATCACTTTTGACTTGCCAATGTTGATCTCCAAGTCATATCTTCTTCCTATCTCCACCAGCTGATCCATCATTTGTTACAGCTCTTCTTTATTTTTAACCACCAGTGCGTATTTTATTGTGTTGTGACACATCTTTCTATTCTGAAATTGCCACGACCCTCCAGGTCTTCCCTGACCAGCAACTCTCTATATAAGTTGAACATACCGGGTGACAAACAGCACCCCTACCTTACTCCTCCTCCAATCTCTACGCTGTTGATCTCTCCATCATTCAGCTTCACTTTCATTCACTGTCCCAGGTACATTATATGAATAAAAAGTATTCAGCGTTTTAATTGTCTAAAACCCTTAGATACATTTCAACCCCGCATACGAGAAATGTTGCAACTTCACGAATAACTTGGGACCCCATAAGTTCGTAGACTAATTATTTTCGTGTGGGTTGGATTAATACTACGTGTATCCAAAGTTGGAAAATACGATGCTAAGCAAATATTTAAAAAGTTACATTTAAACTTTTCATATAACGTATTTTTTTATATAAACATTACTCAATAAATATATCTTTGAAGTAACATTTTACATGATTCATGATGAATGCTTTAAACCAGAAAAATTATTTTTATTTTGGTTGTTAAAGTTTTGGAAATAAATGTTCGTATGGAAAGGATACACTATTTTGTGTCTGAGCCAACAGGATTACTGGATGCTAGGAGCGCCGCGCTGTATATACTACATGCACTACGTCATTGCTTGCCAGGAAATATAACAAGACTTTTATGGGCGCACTCCACAAACAACATGCTTTAAATTAATTTTCATGCATGCTTTACTAGCGCTTAAACTGGGTTTATTGTTGAGGCGAAATATCCACGAACTGTTTAAAGGGTTGAAACATTATTAGTTTAAAATTCTACTTTACTTCTTAATACCTTAAGATATTTGGGAGAAAATTGTTGTTTTTATTGTATTGTGGGAAAATTAAGTGCATTATTCACAGCATAGCTCGTCAAACACATACACTACAGTGGGTATCGTGATCTTGGGTTTGTATCTTTACAGCTTTTATAACAAAATAACATTTTTGGTCGAAGTAAACAAAATATTTCTCTTGTAGATAAGTTTAGTTTAATTTTCAACATGGAGTAGCCTCAAACATGTATTTATCGTGGAATCCAAACAGGACATTTTCTCTTTATTTAAGAACTTTCTATTCAAACTCATTATGATGACGAATATCCAAGAAATGATTAGATACTATGTGTAGAAAATTAAATTAAACGCATCAAATGACACAATATTTTTTATTATTTTAGTAAAAAATAGTTTGTTATGAGAAATGTAAAAATACGGACCCTATTAAGTGTTCGCCACACCTTTACCCATTATAGGGCCTATTCCAGTAGCATTGTTCTTACAGTTATCGACCACAAAGCTTGGGGACACCGGTTCAACTCCGAGGGTTGGCATAAGATGATTTATTTACTAATTATATTTAGTTTCGTCTCGCTATTCAATTAGTAAATAAAAAAGCCTTGAAGTGTAGTAATTAGTGATGTGGGAACGAAAGAAAAGTATCGACACTGTATTAATTAAAAGTATTGGTAAAAAAAATATCGCCATCATAATAGTATATAAGAAAAAATATCGATAACAGTAAGTATCAGAATCGAAATATTAATCTGTAATAATGTTTGTTTTTTATATAGTAATTTTAATTTCAACTTTTACATCATTGACAGCATTTTTAAATTTATTTAAACGCTGAAAATGATAGTGATTGAGCTCTACAAAAGCTTATTTTGTTCAGTTAATGATGACCATGCACATTGATAAAGGAAGGGGTAGTAAGTAGACTGGTTTCCACTAGCTCAGTCACCCGTTTAGGCATCAGGACATGTAGAAAATTAGGGAGAATTAAGAAATGATGTAATTTGTTATTTCTCCACAGTCCACCCTAATAAACATTTAATCCCAGGATGAGCGAAGATAACAAAAAGTTGTTTCTTTCGATACCAATCCGATACCGAAATGTGAATACTAATATCAGTAAAAGTACCGAGTAAAAAAAATATTATTATCGAAAATAAAATATCGGTATTAGTAATGTATCGATACTTTTTTTCACATCCCTAGTAGTAATAGACGCATTGTCTTAATTTATTAGTACGAGTATATAGGGAGTGTCCACATATTTGTAGTAGAAAGCGTGGAGTAAAATTATTATTATTATTATTATTATTATTAGCACCGCGTCTTACTACCCGTTCGGGTTGTACGCACTTACGCTAATGTGTAATGGTAGGGTGATTGTGAGATGAAATGGAGGACCTACAGTTTAACGTGGAATCTGAACCACGGTGGAGGCCTGGCATTCCCCACATTCACAAGATGTCTTGTCAGAGGTGAAGGAAGGGTTTGGTAATCGGATAAATCTGTGCCGGGACCGAGGATTGAACCCCGGCCGCTAGCACAGAAGTCTGACGTGGAGTAAAAGGTGGCCACACCTGTCAGCGAGAAAGTATTAATCGCTGTCAGGACACACGGCTTAAAACACAATGCTCTGTATCGTTTTATGGAACTGCTACTTTATTCTGTACAAGCTTAAATTCCTTTTCACCCTTCGCCTGTGTAGTGTCAATAATAAATAGGGGCAAGTTAACTACAAAACTTTTTATCTCAGGTAAAGAGGAAAGCTCGTTGCTGGTCTTAAAATATCTTAAAATTTTCTGTTGTGAGCGAATAAAAAAGAATATCGTATTTGTTAGAGAAGGATTAAATCTAGAGCAATTTTTCATCAAGTCTAGTCTTATTATTATTATTATTATTATTATTATTAGCACCGCGTCTTACTACCCATTCGGGTTATACGCACTTACGCTAATGTGCAATGGTAGGGTGATTGTGAGATGAAATGGAGGACCTACAATTTAACGTGGAATCCGAACCACGGTGGAGGCCTGGCATTCCCCACATTCACAAGATATCTTGTCAGAGGTGAAGGAAGGGTTTGGTAATCAGATAAATCTATGCCGGGACCGAGGATTGAACCCCGGCCGCCAGCATAGAAGTCTGACACCTTACCCCTAGACCGCCAGGTCACCAACTCTAGTCTCATGGATACGCAAATATGCTTTAAAAAGTCGTTTAAAGTGAGCTAATGCCACATTTCCAACATATATTTTTTTTTTCCTTTGATAAAGTAACTATAGGATTGTTAAGGAGATTGAGCCCTGTTGGAATCTTTCGACTTTAATTTAGCGTGAACCCTATTTTTAAATAACGCCAAATATAATTAAGCTGAACATATGCGCGGCAATTTCTCGTTTACCAAGGCGGACTTCTTAATTTAATTATGGCTGTATTCTTATTTTTCACTCAAATATATTACTCTATTTTTTAAATTATCCATTGAATTAAATCAAAGATGCATGTTATTGAGAAACATAGTCCGAACGGGTAGTAATACGCGGTGCTAAAAAAAAATTGAAAAACCCAATTCAAAGCCCAAGAAATTTTCCTTTTGAATGATTAAGGTAAGCGTCTGACGCTTAATATAGTTTAACAGTCGATTAATTTAGCTACCAAAATATCGATAGCTAGTAGCAAATAATTTTCGCTTATGTCGTCAAATGGGGCTGTGTAATCCTCGCTTATCTTTGAGCTCATAGTCTCCTATTAAACCACTGAAGGCGGACGGCTGGCCCCCAGCTAGCTCCGCATTGTTGGCTTTCTGAGGGTAGGGGAGCGTGGGGGATCACTTTGTGCAGGACATGGGCTCGAGTCCCTGGGAGTGCTGCAGTGTAAGTGAAAGATAGAGATAGGGAATGTGAGAGAGATGGCATATTTTGGCGTCTCGCCAAATGTTCGGGGCTTTTGAAGGCGTTGCTCAAACACGTCTTCTAAGACTTGAAATGTCAGCTTTCACGCAGAGGTCAGGATATTTATATTGACCTTGAAAATGACTAATCAAACTAGCGTGTTCTCTAATAGTATCTATTTTCGTGTTTTTGTTTTTTTAATGTTTTAAAATGTAACATATTTCACATCCGCATCTGTGGACACGCGAACTAAATGTCAAGCTTTTATAGTCTGATTTGCCTGTGATGGTAGTCTGGTGTTCGAATCTTACCAAGTGTAACCCGGATATTTTCTTCTAAACAGTTTCCTATTTTTCCTCCCAGAAAACGCTGGTCAATCTCCTCTAAATACTTTTTTTCCTCACCCCTATCCTATTACGTTAAATAAATGCGGATAGCTCAGTAGAGTATTAAAAACCCGTTGCTAAATAAATAATTACCTGCGCGCGCGAAACGTTAAGTTTTAAATCCTATTATTTATATTTTTAAAAACCTACACTTAATTATTCGTGTTACAAGTTTAATACCCGAGCATATTGCGATCTCAATTCAGTCCTAGCTATATTTTAAAGAGCTGTATCAGCTAAAAGGATTATATATTTTAATTGGAAGAGGAGCGTTCAGAATTTAACACTCCTACCAGACTATAAAAATACGTAAAACATCTGTTCTGGTAAAATTATTTTTACATTGGGATAGTGTTCAATGAATACATCTCCATCAAGTAGTCTAATTTTATAAGATCCACGATTATTTTTTTAACGGAGGTAAGTTTCAAAATAGAAGAACATATTATCTGACATTTAAATTGGCACTAAAAATAAATTCGACATAGACAAAACAAACTTCATGTCGTCTTGTGTGTAAGGCTCATCCTTAATAGGTGTGCATGTGTACTAAATGTCAGGTTTACCTAATATGATTTGTCGCTGACGTAAATGTCGGGGGTTTTATCCCTGCTCAGAGTACTGAGGGTGTTTTTATTTAATTCCCCAAAAATGCAGCCATATTTCCCCTAAATTGTTTCTTTCTTATCTTTTACCTCATTAACGTAATTAAAATGCTACCTGCTTCTGTGGTCACATGTTCTAAGGCATCGCCACTCTTGCAATAAACTAGAATTACGATGAAAAGATTATCGGGGTTTGAATCTTGCTTGGGTGGGTGTACCGAGGGTGGTTTTTCATTTCCACTTTCCCTCCATGCTAATGCGGGTACACTTCTACCTTTAATCTGCCTCATCCTTAAATCATTATTGTAATTAGTAGATATGCGTAGAACCTGAACATATGATAAGACGCAAAATTAGGAAGGTTATATCAGAGTAAGTGCACCCACATTTACTTGAATGGGGGAAAGGAAAACCATTTAGGAAAAGCCACCCTCAGTGCACCTGGCCGGGATCGAACGCCTATATCTCCATCCTCGGCAGTCTAGTCTAACACAATTATAACTATACAGTTTAGTAATAAATATTTAATTTATTTGTAATCTTTATTTTTTTGTTGATTCGGAAAAAAACCAAATTTAAAACGTGTTTAAAAAAAAGTTACCTTCATAAATATAAAAGAAGGGTTAAGATTTTTTATTTATAAAGTAAATTAGGTCACGCCTGGAAAAACTGTTATTTTGGTGAGGTGGGTGGGGTGAATGAATGGGGTAGATAGATATAGGAAAGGGGAGGGAGAGAGGGAATGGAGAGCGAGCGAGTCTGCGATGTGAGAAAATGATGAAAGGCAAGCCAGGCTAAAGGTAGCCAGCCGACTGTAACAGGAGGCTAGGAGCTGCGAAAAGGTGGCGGCTTTCAATACATCGTTCGATACTGGACAACCCGTTTCAATGAATTACCCACGAAACCAAAGGTGATCTTTCAAACTTTGACTTGTATTGATGCAATGGAAACCTTACAGGAATAACGAGGTTGATCCCAAAAAAACTGAATTCGCGAGCTACCAGTAATCTACCATGCATATGCTATAAATATAGAATATGCAACCAGTTTGATAAGCATAGTTTAGTTGTTTTATAGATAAATAAACAAATACACTGGTAATAAAATAATAAAATTCAAGTAACCCGCTTCAGTGGTCATATGGTCTGAGGCGTCACTCTCGCAATAGAATAAACTGTCGATTATGAGGAGATTGGGGTTCACATCTCGGTCGGGTTGATGCAATTTTATTTACCAGTATAAAATTAAGATGTTATTAAGGTATGTAGGCAGTAGCGGCTTTCCAGTCAGGGCAATGAGCTTCTAGCTGGATGGTAAGTAAGCCCCAGTCCTTAATTTGAGAGTTGTTGGAATACTCACAATGGAACATAAAAGCTTTCAAATAAAGTGTTTTGTTGTTCCTTCATGGTAGCACACAGGAATGACCAGGGGGAAGTTTATAAACGGTACAAGAGAACGGTTACTTGGCCCTTATTTTAGATGGTGACCAAGAGAAGTGTTTTATTTTATTCTTGATTTTCTGCAAGATTATGTTTGTATTTTTTTTAATAATCTTGCTACAAGAGACTGGGGTTTACGACTGGTTCTGTTCTGTTCTCGCGCTTGTCAAGTCATGACAAGTTTTCGGATGATTTTTATGTAAACGTCCCAAGTTGAGGACTTGTGTTCGTTTATCATCACGTGGGATAAACAAAAATTATACATGGTGTTCGGAAACCCATAGACAAAACTGCACATATTGTAGCATTTAGCTACAATTGAAAAAAGACGAGTCGGAGAAATAAACAAACTTGGCCATTTCACCATCCCAGCGCCTCTTAACAACAGGTCGGTGAGAAAACGAAACACAATCGAGCATAACTGCGCCACGTGATCAACTGACCGAGCCCACTAATATGCAAACGGCGGCCACTAGAGTTCGCTACAGACAAAACATTCCTAAGAACTTAAGAAGGAAGAGATGCCTGCTCTAATATATCCCAGAACATTTTAGTTGTTTGGAGTTTGTTGTAGAAGCTAAGTTTGTTACGTGTTTGCCCCCTTTTGTGGCCCTAATGTGTTCCCCCACCTTGATCCTCTCCTTCCATGTTCTCGTAGTTTTCTTGCATATATAGTGCCGGGATGGAACATGTCCGGCACTCTTGAACCTGGCTTTACAATGAGAAGTACGTAGCCGTGGCTAAATACATTTAAAAATGTAAGAACAAATTTCATTTCGGCTTCATTATATTTTATTTTTGTAACTCTTTCTAAATTCTCTTTTCGGACTTTTATAATTAATTATTTAAATGGGTAACTTAATAATCGTGAAAATCATAAGCCAATATTAAATTTCATGTTGTTTGAGAATAGTCAAAAATTAGGATATCGAGACTTAGGTTTATTTTGGTGAGATTGATATTTGTTAATATTGTGTCCGAATATTACTTTTGACTTAATAGATAGAATTCTTGATAATAAGGTCTAATGCTATGGTTTGATAACGATGATTCATTTAATTAATTTTTTCTCTAGTGGGAAAAGTTTATCTTGTTTTAAAGTACTTTTACAGTTTAAAGTCTCTTCATTATATTTGTAGATTTATTCTTGTAAAATGGGTGGGAATAGGAATTGAAGTATTTAAATGAATGATGATAGAAGTCTTGAAGACTCACCTTTTTCAAGTTGTCGTTTATTTTTATATATATATATACAGGTATAAAATTTGTATTTAGTTTTTTACTAGGGTCAATTTAACGTTACTTCACAAGAAAGTTCCTTGTGGCTAGTGATGATTAAAATACTGTTGTTCGTTTTCTCATGCAAATTGTTAAATATAGTTTTATATTTAACGTTGATAATGTCTTCATATCAACCAGTCAAATTCATGATAAATATTATATATTCACCAACTCTACGACTTTAATCTCAACCTTCCTGTCAGTGGCAAACCAGACGAGCCAGACATTTAATCCGCGTGCCCAACGATAAAGGTCGGCACATATTGGAGATGAGCAGATCTGTCCATGCAGTTGGAAATAGTTCAAAGCTATTCAGCCCGCTTAAGTGAGAAATTCATTTAGCAGCTAGTTCAATAGTTCAGTCGCTCGTGAACTACACCATATGGTTCATTCATTCATTGGTTTGCGGCCGACCTACAGCTTGAAGCTCAGTGCTTATTACTTGAAACTAAGGGGTGATGGGGAAGGGGTAGATTTGTTGTACAAGAGAAATGTCAAACAATGAACTCCATGTCAACCCACACAAGCCTGACAGATAGACTTATGGGTAGAAATGAACATTTTCCGAGATATTTTAAATCGGAAATTTTTTCGCAGTGGCTACTTTCTGTGGAGGGGATAAATCGAAGAGGTGGCACCTAGAGTAGGGTTCTTCAACCTGTTTATGTCCAAAGATCAAAGTTTTATCTCTTTTTTTGGCTGGTGGTGGCGCAATACTGTACCGATAATATTCGGATTGAATAAATATTAAAATACTCCCATTAGCTCATTATTTTTCTCACACTACGGATTAGGATTTCTAGTGAGGTACCTATGTTATCTGTGTTTTCCCCCTATTTTTTAGATGTTTCTTAGCAGAAGTTAGCATGATTTGTCTTGTCTACCAGAGTTGTCATTTGCCGGTTTAGAGCACATTTCTATTAAAATGCAATACTTTTCTTCGCACAAAAACAAAAAATCATTTATAAAATAACGTAAAATACGTGTTTATTTTATTAATTGACTATGTAAAATGTATATCTGCAGTCTGTCATTTTTTCTCTTGAAATAGCTTTATATTTTTCATGAGCCAGTGGGCCGCAAAAAATTGTACTACGGGCCACGTGTTGAATACCCCTAACCTATAGCATATTACAGTTTCATAAAATAGTAAATTAAGGGAATTATGGGTTGATAAGGATGGGGGGGGAGGTATAAATGTTGTAAGCAAATACTCGGGCCAGCCTCAAAATGAATTTAATTAACTTATTGATGATAAAAAAAATATTGATTGAAATGTGAATAAAACGGGTCTAGGAGGCTCGCGTTCATCCGTTTATTTAGTATTACTACTATTATTAATATTACTACCAGCTACCACTATTACCAAATTAATAAAAACGGAACAATTTCCGAAAAGAATTGAGAGAAATATTTGCTGAAAATTTTCCAAAATGGAAAATTAACCGCTGAAAGCTTTTAGTTTCCCATATTTACTAATGGGAGAATCTTATGTGTGTGTAAGGGTGTTGGTTTTTTCATTTTTTTATCGCCTATATCAGGGCTGTCAATCATACGGCCCACGGGAGCATTTGGACCGGCCCACCAGAGTTTTACTCGAAGTATTTGGGTGATAAATATCCCACAATCAAAATGAATGCAGTGAAAATACTATCAATGTTCAGAAGTACATACATTAGTGAACAGTTTTTCTCCCTTTTAAAATTTAATAAATCCAAGTTAGGAAGTCCACTTACAGATCAATGGGAAGCGATGCCAGATTTCCAACAAACAATAGCTGCGATAAATTATTCTCCTGGCATTTTGTTTTAGATTACAAATATTTGAATTTTGAACAAAGTTTATTATTATTGTCTCTGTCGTAGTTATTTATTATTTATTTTAGCAATTTTTTCAATAATAAAATTAGGTTTTTTTTTCTTTTTTTTAAATTTTCATTTGTGTCCGCATTTAAAAAAGATATGTTTGTAGATCGGTGTACTTTAAGAATGAAAAGGGGTCAAGGGGGGGAAAAAGTTAAGTTTTTTGAATTCTGTATAAACATTTAAAATGCATAATACAATGAATAAAAATCCTATGTGCGGCCCACGGTGCCTCCTTTATTATATAATATGGCCCTCGCAATCTGTGAGTTTGACAAAACTGACCTAAATAATCTGAAGAATCATTTTCGTTTCCTGTCATATCACCTCGTAGTTCATTTTAAATTAGATCAACTAGATCACTAGATCAACCAGTTCAAATAACAGAATAGTTTATTTCAAACTATTCCTTCATGAACTGCATAAGATATTTTCAAAGTTCCATGTTCCACTGAAACTCTCCAAATCGGGTCGTTTTAACAGTACGTCACCACAGAGTTGTCCGGGCCAATCGGATGTAACGTGCCAAAAAGTGAATCTTGGACAAAATCCAAATTCAATAAAAACAAATCAAACTCAACCATTACATGCATGGTTCGGAAACGTAATCTACAATCCCGTTTATCCGGTACTTTGAAGGCAATGGCTGGAACAATCGGTAATGTCTAGCACTAAATAAACTTTATATTACTGGTCATTCAGAAAATATTCTGATAAGCTGAAATGATTTTTTTTTATGTTCCTGAAAAGTTTATTTTTTATTGAGTTGAGTCTAACCAAATATTTTGGGTTTGAATTCCTACGCTTGCACATTTTAAATATTATATAGGAATCGTACCCAGAAGAAAAATCGACTAGGTCAATTTTCTTCTCTGTTCAAGTCACAAATTTTGTAGTAGGTTCAAACCTTCGGTGATTATTGGGAATACCTACATCTCAATGAGATATATATATATATATATATATATATATATATATCTCAATGAGATATATATATATATATATATATCATTATATGGAAGTGAAGGTAACTGGAGAAAATTTTAGTGTTTTTGCGGTTTTTATATCAAAATAAATCAAATATATTAATCCAGTAGAAACAGAGAGTTTAATTTTCTTTATATGGCGAATCTAAAGTTGTTGAATAACTGTCAAGAGTGTTCTGAAATTTAGGGATAACTTTTTCTCAAGTTTCTCATCTAATTCCGTTATGTTCATAACAGTTATTCAACAAATGTTGATATCACCATGTTAAGAAAATTAAACTATGTTTCTACTTGAGCAATATTTGTTTAATTTAGCTGAAAAGATATTTTTCTATAAAAAAACGCAAAGACAAGGGTATTTTCTCAAGTCTACTACACCCCCACTTTAACCACTTCTCATGACATCACCAACTGTCTTAATAGCTTCCAAGTATTTACCAGTTAAAGTAAATTATATATAGATCATGGCTTCTCTATTAAAAATGTATAAACTTTGGTATGCTAATCCTCAAAGTATTTTTTTTTTTCCTTTAGTAAAATTAAGATCGGTTTTAACTACATGAGTAACTATCGAAAGGAATAACTTCACGTTTCAAATATAGGCATATAGATTTAATATATTTTATTATTTTAATATATTTAACCAAGTGTGACATATTAGCTCACTTGTCAACATGTCTGACGATTAAACAAAACTGGTGACCTGGTGGTCTATGAGGTAAGGTGTCGGACTTCTGTGCTCGGGGTCCGGGGTTCAATCCTTGGTTCCGGCACAGATTTATCTGATTACCAAACCCTTCCTTCACCTCTGACAAGACGTGTATTAATCACAGCTTGTAAATATGTGGAATTCCAGGTCTCCACCGTGGTTAGGATCCCACGTTAAACTGTAGGTCCTCCATTTCATCTCACCATTACACATTATCCTAAGTGCGTGCAACCCGAACGGGTAGTAAGACGCGGTGCTAATAATAATAATAATAATAATGACTAAACAAGTGTTCCTCATTTGATTGCCTAAATTAATTGCATCCTGTTCTTGTATAATCACTTGGTTCATAAAACACACGCTAAACGCCTTTAGTAATAAAATTTAAACCTTTTTTTAGAATTTAAACATTTTGCTAACAACATTTATGTAAAAGATACATCAATCGCACAGACGTCAGCCCCACAGCTTTATAAAATTGCAATAAAATATGTTTATTTACTTTCAAGAGGATACAGTCATTTCAATCACGAGTTCTCGGAAACTCTAATTTTAGCACCCATTAAATTTTATTTAGCAAAGAAGGCTGTATATTCAATTTGAAACTAGTTATCTACACTCCGTGCTTGTTTCAACCATGGCGTAGCTTACATTAAAGAGCCTATCAAGGTAAGCTTTGAACTAGACTCCATTGTACTGTACATTTATTAAAATGTGTTATTGTAATGGTCAAAAACGTTAATAATTAGTGACAAAGTCTTTAGGCTTAACGTGTTTAAAATATATTATAAAACAATTAACTGACTTGATAATATAAAGACTATGATTTGTATCTAAAATCTCACATTTTTTTTATGAAGTTACAGTTGTTTTTGTGATAGATTAGTTAGTTGAGGGTAAGGGTGCAATTGAGTTAGGAAATTTAAAAATAATGGGAATTAATTTATAGCTATCCTCATCCCCATCAATAATTTTAATTTCATATTGGTGCAAACTTAATACCTTTTTTTTATATCTGTAGAAGTATTTTATTCAAATTTTTAATATGTAGTTAAAATATTGTTGTTGGTTGTGGGTAAAGGGTAAGCTAAACACTAAATCTTCATATTTTAAAATGTCTTCGAATGCTCTGTAACTTTGATACCATTTGAATAAGATTGCAATTCACATAATATTTAGATAATTACTATGAATATTTTATTATAGAAATGAAATGTCTCATTTAATGCCATAGTAATATTATGTTAATAGATAAATAGCTGGATTAGATAAATAAATAATAGTGCAAGGATAATTTTTCCAAAACGGTAACTTCACACCTTTTACCCGATTCAGTGATCTAATGGTTTAAGGCGTCACTCTCGTGTTAGATTGGCCTGCTGATTATGGGGAGCTTGGGGTTCGAATCCCAGTCAAGTATATTGAGGATTTTTTCTAAGTGATTTCCCACTCTCCTTATAGGCAAATGTGGATGGATTGCCTCTAAAATGCTTCCTTCCTCATCCCTACCCCATTAGAACAATTATCATTTACGCGTCTAAACAGGTATTGACACGCAGTGATAAAAAAACAGTTTATATTTTAGAATTAAATTGACATTGTGAGAATGTCCCGTAAGATTAGTAAAACGCGGTTCTCTTATAAAAAAAAAGATTGGCAATAAATTATTCTGGGTGTTATCATAACTCCATGACAGGTATTTAAATACCTCACATTAAACTTGCACCTCGTCGAGTCGAGTTTTGAAGAGTTAGCCGACCCCGGCTATAATTAGTTTTCGAGAGGAAATTCTATCAATTTCACACAAAGGGGAGGTGACTTCGCCATTGTGCGGCCGTCCACGGCACATCGTGTAAAATTGTAACACAAAACAGTTGACGTGTAACCGCTTAGAAACGACACCGCTCCTCCTATTGGTGAATACATTTCACTTCCACCTTCCTTCCTAAACATCAACGGTCAACTTTTCTTTCTTTTTTTTTTCAAAACGTCCGCGAAATTTACATGATGAGGGAGTTTTTAATCCTTTTTTATTTTCAACGCTGGTCTTTTGTTGACCGCGGGAAGGACGAAACATCGAGCAGTCGGACGGCGTCGCCAAGTGTTGTTTTATTAATAGTGATGTCATCTGTTGACGACACTCACAACTACCACAAAGCGCACGGTCAAGAACGACGCGGTAAAGTTCCGCATTGGTGGTAGTAATAAATATTATCCATGGAGAATATTTATCGTTCTTAGATAAACTCTCGACGGCCGTGTTCTTCAATTGCGGTACGTTTTCACCTTCTTTATCAGCGCCAGATGGTTTGAGTTTTCCAAACTACTTATTTTCTTGAGGTAAAAAAAAAGTGAAGATAGAATTTATTTTTTTTAACCCTTAACTTCGTTCTTCTCTTAATAACATTCTCGCCCACCAAGTGAAATGTCCTTGGGGGCGATAGAGATGTTTATTTAATGAACCTCGTATTTTCCGTCGACGGTAATGACATTAGCATGCGAACCTGATACCGCACCAGTTCCGTGATTTGATAGCGACTGAGATGGTAATTTAGGTTTAAGTTCAATTTCCAGTTACGTCATAAGTTGATTAATCGTTTCAGTTTGCATTTTGGTAGTCATCTGTCTGTCAATGGAGCGTGCTTGATCACAAATACATTTAAATACATATCACGTAGCTATCTAGATCTTCTAATGTTTTTTTGGTAAATGTTTAAAGTCCATACATAAACATATTTTTATTAATAGAATAGAATAATCTTAGTGATGTCCATACTAATTAGAAGACAAGATCAACGTTTATATATCATTATTGCATTAAATCGCGTGTAATTTGTGTGTTTTGGTTTCATAGTTTCCATGAGAATAAATCTTACCAGTATTCAAGTCATAAGTAGGTAGTGTGTATAGCTAAAGCGGCTATCATAAGACATATAGCAAGATTACTTCTTAAAATATTTTCATAAATTCATACATCAAGTAAAGTGATCTTAAGATGTAATTTTTGAGATATATATATATTAACAATAGACTAACTATAAAATGATACTTCGGATAGTTATGTGAACAATAGAACTCGCTACCCCTTGTCTATTCAAATAATAAGTAAATAATGATAAGAATTATATCATGCTACTATCGTTTAGCTACTACAGTCTTAAGAATTCTGTTTGTATTTCAAGATGAAATATTTACCATAAATTCTCCTTGGATGTGATATTGATATTTTTACTTTGTGATAAAGCTAAATAATCTTATAAAATAATTTTTATAGGCCCGTTTCCGGTAAAATAAATTAAGAGGAAATGGCGGAAAAACGAACTCTTATTTTAAAGGTTAAGTACCTAGGATGTCGGGAAAAATAGTAGCTTCCAACGAAAAGCCGATATTCCCAGAGAATTTTCAGCTTTTTATTATTCGCATCACATTTTATTATTATCATCACCATGGAAACCCAGATATGTGCATGAATATATCTGTACCTAGAATATTTCTTTCAGTTACAAATAATACCAACTCAACTCTTACTTCACTAAATACTTATGTAAAGTAGATAGCCTTTGACAAGTAAACATTTGGCTATAAAGTCAAGTGAGAGATTACTATATAGATATTTTCCTAATAAAAAACGATCCATTAGATACATCATATTCATAGAGAATAACCATTGTTCACGCGAATTAAGACATCAATCTCGCAAGAATATCAAAATTTTAAAATACGCTCTAAATTATAATTAAGGGAATGTTAATAATGTTTAATTCAAATCACTTGAGATCAACTATTAAATTAAACATTTTTTGAGTGGCCGATATTTTAAAACGGATAGCCAAAGTTAAAAATTAAGTACGCTACTTACATCGTTCAGTCTAAGTTCAAATTAAATCCCCGCCAAAAAAAATTAAAAGACAAACGAAATGCCAAATGGTCAAGTTAAATAAAACCTTGCTACGTTCTCTCAACAACATAGTAAAATGTTATCAATAATGACCAAAAAAAATTGTTTGAATTTTCTAAGATTTTACTCCAACCATAATCTATTTTCTAAGATTTCACCCCCACCAGAATCTATTCTTATAAGATTTTACTCCCACCATAATTTATTTTCTAAGATTTCACTCCAACCATAATCTATTTTCTAAGATTTTACTCCCACCAGAATCTATTTTCTAATATTTCACCCCCACCAGAATCTATTCTTATAAGATTTTACTCCCACCATAATTTATTTTCTAAGATTTCACTCCCACCAGAATCTTAATATAGTTTCCATCCTTTCGTCACATCTAAAGAAGAAATCAAAATTGAATTTTGTTTTTAATTTATTTATTACATCAGATTATACGCATATATAATCATTACTCCAATGGAAAAGGGATAAGAAAGGAAGTATTTTAGAAATAATATACCCACATTTGAGTGAGTAGGAGAGTGCGAAACTATTTAGGAAAACCACTCTAAGTAAACCAAAACGGAATTTTAACCCCGATCTCCCTATCTTAAACAACTCAAGAGTGACGCCTCGAACCATACAGCCACTGAAGTGTGTTCGTATTTTTTTAATAATTAATTTAATTGTTGTGTAATTCATTTAATTTATATTCACATCTATGTCACATAATACCCGTGTTCACACCTCTGATAATTTGGGACGAATATAATTAAATTACCATAGCTAATTTTCACTAAACGGCAGTTTATGTTCCTAGAATCGTAGAATAGAACGTTAGGGCCTAGCGAATCGTGACGGAAATAATAAACCTCGCCCCAAATTACAAACCAGCTTATTTCCTGGTAGCATCCACTAAAAGGCGTTTGTATTCAAATAAACCGTTTACGAATTCCCGGGCGATATTACGGAGAAACGTTTAACTACTTCTGAATTACTTTGGAACGTTTTTTAATCAGTTAGAGCTGGAACCACTTTAAAAGTGTTGTTCACTTATTATAAAGGTTATCGGATAAAAATGATTGAATAAAATTGCAATCGCATTTTAAAATAATAGTATATGATTATTAATATTGCCTCACTATAGTATAGTTCCATTCAGATAAATGCAAACTAATATACAATCGTTCCCATAACACGCGATCAACATCTAACAAAGAAGTGTATACAATCAATAAATAGTCAAATTATTATGGCAGACTAAACAAGAACTGAAATGTACCAGCCTCAAGTCATGCAATCATCTACCAGCAGAAGTCAGATATATTCCTTAAATGGTTGTAGCGAAAATAAAATTAAAGATTGGATAATAATTAAATAAATACTTCACCAATACAATATGTAAACACTTTAAAAGAATATGTTTAGTGTGTTTTTATTGTTATATTGTTGTATGCTTTTAGGTACTTCGGGATTGTAATATGTAATCAATTATGTGATTTTATTTTAAATCCTAAAAAAAATTAGTTGAATTTTTTTTTTAGTACTGTGCTTTATTACCTGTTCAGTTTATAATATATGAAGAATTATTAGAAAGACTTGGAAAATATCATTAATCTATTTGATGTGATGGAAGGTTGCATCTTCAAATTTGTATCAACTTTTTCAAAGCGGTCCTAATCTTATTTCACTTTTACCTATATCCACACAACCATAGATACCACTTTTTCTTGTTTAACATTGAAGTTAACAGGGAGTAAGATACGATGCTAAAAAAAACACTGAAGTCCAGACTTTTTTAAGAATGTGCTGTAAAATACACATTTTATCGGTGTTTGGAATTTAGGGGATGATTATGGAAGATGTGAAAGTACTTAGGGAAAATTACCTCAGTAAACTCACCGGTGAACCAGATATGACGATATTAACGTATTTATCCCATTTGCGGTCAAAAAACATATAAATTACAATATTAAGAAACAAATTAGGTATTATGTTTGAAATGATAAATAAAACGGTATTGAATTATTATAATATTAATGGCGAATATAACTGAATGAATGACTGAAGGAATAAATCGGAATTGGTTTGGAAAAATATATTCAACTTCGGTTCCAAAAAAGAATTCTGGTATTGACAATAATATTAAAACTTAGTCAGTAAAACTATTGACATAATATACTCATTAAATGTTCAACTAATGCCATTATAAACTACTAATCGAAGTACCTATTTACATTCAATTGAAAGTATTTGTAGTAATTGAATTGCATTTTGTGATAATAGCTCGGTTTATTAGCTCAGGAAGAAATTACCCATACAATTGTGATACAAAATATTGTCTAAATGGCGTTAGTGTAAAAGGTAATACAAATAACCACAACCTTATATTTTTTGCAGCATAAAATCATTGACGAAAAAATAATAGAACTTCAATTCGACTTCGAGAATACAAAATATATTTAAATTCGAGTTCGCTTGGAATTAAAAAATTGGACTTGGCACACCCTTATTTGGCACGTGCATTAATAAGTAGGGTTTTCTGTCCTTTATTTTAATAAGTTTGCTTTGCTTCATCCAAAAACTTGTTTTTGAATCTTAATGTGTACACTAAATTTGTGTACTGAACCAATTGTTTGGGAGACTATTACGCTAGCAAATTTCAAAATGTTGCAGAGCAAGGCATTTTAAATAAGCTATAAATATTGATAAAGCCAAACACAAATATATATTTTGCTTACAAAATTAATAATAGTTTATGTAGGTTATTTAAAAGGTATTGATAATATATATCAAAAACTACAGCCAACAGCTCATATGAGACCTCACGTATGAATGCGTGAAGGTAGATCTTTGACCAGTCTCACAATCAGACTTTAAACACACATCCAGTGTGGCTTCATACCAAATACAAGACTAACCTACCTTAACTCGAATGGAATAGGCCAGTTTCACTTAATAAACTGGCCCATTCCATTCTGGTTTAGGTAAATGTCGTCCTGTATTTAGTATTGCACTATTACACGGGGTTTTAAACTGCTTTAGGGTTGAGGTCAGCGCAGTCGTAGTGGGGAGTGGAGGCTCGTCGCATGCTCGACCAATCCGTGAAGGGTAGTTGTCATAGCGACCGCTGCACGTAGCCAGATTTCTTGACCGCCACTGAGTATGCTTGCATAGTAGTAACGTGCAAACTCCCACTATGTGGCAACTATGCTCCCCAGCCTACCCATCACGCAGTTCAGATCGTAGTATAAAGTTTGATTCACACGTTTGCCGAAAATCAAGAGCAGAACATAAACGGGGTCAGGTGATGAGTTCTAAGCCAATCACAAGATGCCCGCCTTGTCGGCGCCGATCTGCCCGAGATTTTTGGCACGGTAGAGCAAATCAAATCCCAAACTCAACCTTCTCAAAGCAGGGCACATGCGCATTTGACAACGCATGCGCTTTAAAGGCAGAAGCACGCTGACAGCCTCGTTGGCCGTTGTGAGGATATTCGAAATAACCCGTTAGTGGAAAGTGCGTGTAGCCATGTATTGGATTGTGCCACGACACAGCATTATAATTTAAAAACATCCATTGGGGTAGTAATCTAAAATATATACATGTATCCACCAGTATATAAAATATGTTAATAATCTAAGTTTGCGTTGCAATGCATCATGGGTCAACATACAGCGTGGGAGTTGCTGCGCCACTCAATCCGATTCTGTTCGCTATTTTCGGCGAGAATGTGAATCAGGAGGTTTAAAGTTTGACTATGAAGCTGGCCCCTAGAAGCTTTCATATCTGCCAGAAATTTGAAGTGAAAATAATAGTTCATTTAGAAGAGAAAAGTGTCTCCCATAGGTTTCGGTATGAAAAAAAAACAACGCTTTGATTAACATTTTAACCAAATCAAAGATATGTTGTTAACGGCACAAGTTGTAGGCCTATCTCTCCTTTCAACTATTTTTTTGTACCAGGTGTATACAGACTTTCCTGGTTTAAGCTGTGACAGCTGACACGTCTCATCTCTTTCATCGATAGAAAAAAAAGTTTCCTAGTTCTAGTTTTTGCCTCTCCGTCATGATGACGTCACGTTTCCATCAATAGCTCAACTTCATAACAATATGGGGACAATGCGCAGCTGAGGCCATCTGTCAACGAGAATATTACACACTAGGAGAGGAAAATGTGTTAGCGGCGATGTAGCCGTATTAGGAATCTGGTTGAAAGGAATTTTTTAAACTTTTTCTATTTGCGGTCAATAATAATAACATTTAGCCTAGCTATATTATAGGTATTATTACAAGGTTTGTTTATTTACCAAGTACTGTATAGTGAAGTTCTGTTTTAACTAAACCATTTGGCATTTTGTCTGTCCGTATGTTTGTTCAGCGATATCTGCCCAATGCTTGTACCAATTTTAACCAAATTTGGCAGGGACATTATTTGAACAAAGGCCAAACAACGTATGCACATGCTTTTTCAATCTAGTAATCTGTTTCAATATGGTGGTCAATCAAAAGGTGTTTTTTTTTTAAATAGTTCATCTCAAGTGATTTAAATTTATAGCTATAAGCAATCGATCGAATACCCAAGGTTTTTTTTAATGTTGACATTTATTCATTACATACAAACTTAATTCAAATACCGATCTCTCAGTAGTTGATAATCCGGAGAAATTCAAGAACACCAAGACTGGAGTAAATGAATCAGAGAGCGAACGATGTTGCCAGAAAAAGGGAAAAAGATGTTAAAAAAAGGCCCAGTATAGGTAGAAATGGAGATTTGCTGTAAACCAATCGCAAGATTGATTACCAAATGATGATGATGATTGATATATATTACTAGAATGACGTTATAGACCTTGCAACTGCCAAGTCACTTTTTTTAACACAACGTCTTACTAATCGTTCGGGTTATCTTTTGTACTAATTACCCTAACGGGTTAGTTATTAGGAAGGTTCGATTGAGAGGAAGTGCACCCGCATTTGCGTGAAGGCAGAATGGTAAAAAAAACCTTTCGGAAAATTCACCCTCAATGCGCCCGAAAGTGATCGAACCCCAATCTCCGCATCTTCAGCAGTCTAATCTAACACGAAAGTAACGCGTTAGACCATGTGGCCACCGAAGCGAGTAAGGTCGACTGTAAAAATAAATAATATTTCAAATCAATTATTGGCCATTTTTATGTTTTTACCTAGTTAGTCACTTAACAAAGTGAAACACAATTCATCCATTTAAGTCACGACAAAGTTATCGCGGTGCTGTACAAGAGTTCAAGTTGTGTGATGTAATGTGATGTTTGCTGGACGGGGAGGTAAAGGGGGTGATACAAGGTATTTCCCTAGCCATAGTTCTACTGTAGACGACAATTACGATTAACCTTGTTATGGAAAGGGTCCATTATCCGCCACCCTGGAACGCGGTAATTAATTATGTGGTCACCTGCTGCCTCAGGTCCTGGCTATTACATAATACCCCTCCACCCTTGAAACACGGTTTATTTGCTTACTACCCATTAGGATTATACATTAATGTACTAATTATTTTTATTTAACACCGCGTCTCACTACCCGTTCGGGTTATAAACTTTTGTACTAACTACACTAATGGGTTATTTATTAGGAGGGTTTGATTGAGAGGAAGTGCACCCGTATTTGCGTGGAGATAGAGCGGAAAACCACCCTCAATGCACCCGACTGGGATCGAACCCCGATCTCCCTGTCTTCAGCAGTCTTATGTACCAATTACGATAATGTTTAGGGATGAAGAAGGTTGAATCTAAAAAAACTGTACTCGCATTTGCGTGGAGAGCTTTAGTGAGTGGGAAACCATTTATTAAAAAAAACACCCTTCGTACAACAAACCGGGATCCAACTCCAATCTCCTCATTAACAGTAGTTTAGTTTAATGTGAGAGTAGCACCTTAGCATTTAATATTCTTAGTTTAATATGTTTGTTTTGATTGTCTACTTGTGGCTTTCTCTTGACATTGGATGATGGTTTTTTTCCTAAATGGTTCCCACACTACCTCCGTACAAATGTGGCTACACTTCCTATAAATACTACATTTCGCATCACTACCCCGAATGGGTAGTAGGCCTAAGACGCAGTGCACAGAAATTAATCTGCAACTTTATTGTCATATTAATGTTTAGGTAATTTTCATAAGTACAGTACTTTTCTATCATTTCGTGGATTTTTGATTTTCAAGAAAGTACAGAGGACTCATTGCAAAATAAAAACATTAGGGTTGGGATGTAGGGCAAGAGGTGTTGTTTGTAGTTTTTATGTCAAAACTGTTTTTGGTCAAAGGAAATCACATATTTCTCCGGTAGAAACATGAATTTAATATTCTTCCCATTGTGATTTCAACAAGTGTTGAATATCTGTCAATGGTGTCCTGGAATTTAATGACAACTGTGTCTCTCTTTTTTTTTTAATATATCATCTAATGCCGCTATGCTCATAACAGATATTCACCAACTGTTAGTATCAACATGTGAAGAAAATTAAACTATATGTTTGTACTGGAGCCATATTTGATTTATTTTTGCCAAAATAATTTTTGCTATAAAAACTGCAAAAAAAACACCTTTTCACTTCCACCTTGAAAGCCAACCAATTTCACTCCCTATTAATCGGAAAATTAGACACACATTACCGCGTTCTTACCACAAACCGTATCAAAGCCTGATTCCCGACATTCTTAATTTGAAACCAGTGAAATTGGAAATGGGATAGTTTTTTTTAATATGGTAAAATTGTTTTACTGGTCTCAATTACAATGGGGTTTTTTCGTAATATATAAAAAAACTGCCCCACAAAGCGATGCCAGGTTCGATCTAAGTTTGGAGTTATCCGTGGGATTAGTTAAGCAGAGCATCAAACAATCGAGAACGCTCTCTAGGAGGAAAAAACCAAGTTTATATCCGGCCATCTTGTAATGCCGTTGGCTCTTAAAGTCGAGTTCTTTGTATCATAAGAACAGCTTAAGTAAACATTTGCATATTAAGTGTTTATTGTCTCGTTTAGAGAAAATAATGAACATAGCTCTGTGAATATAATGAGTAGATCTAACGCTAATTACGTGTTTTTTTACGGTACGATGTCTAGCTATTGTACTAACAACCACTATGTCCAACTCCAACTTTTCAAGAACATTTTCTTTCATATTATTAAAGGATTTCTTAATTAACTCTCAAATCTTTTTTTTTTAGCACAGCGCCTTACTACCTGTAAGGCTATTCTTATGTACTAATTAGCCAATGAGTTGATGATAAAGGTTGAATTTAAAGGAAGTGTACCCAAATTTGTGAGAAGGAAGGGTGAAAAACCATTTAGGTAAAACCACCCTCATTACACCCGACTGAGATTCGAACCTCAATTTTACTGTCATCAGCAATCTAATCTATTGCTAAAGTGACGCTCTAGGCCATATGGCCACCGAAACAGGTGTAACTTTGACAAGTTTAACAACATGTTAACAAACACTATACACTGATATGTAAATTACTCTATCCACATTTAATCACGCCAATTGGATATGAATGAGGAATATAGAATTTTAAGTACTATATCCGAATTCGCTTGTTAGGATCGTAGTAAGCCATGTATGAAAAACACCTTCTGTACATCTAATAATGAATCGAGGTCCAACCTCGTGGTTCGGTAAACTACACCAGATGAGCCTAACTTCTAGTTCACGTGCCCACCGATGCGGGTGAGTAGAATTACAATGTAACAGGGAGGGTGGGAGTTCAAAACGGTAACCCAGACCTCCTCGTTACCGGAGAATCATACCACACCAGACTGACACCTTGTCCCATGTGTCCACCGACGCGGGTTTGACCCTTGGTGAAACTCTTCGCTCTGCCTTTGACTGGAATCAGCCCCGGTTGGGTTCTCACACCTGTAAGACCCGACAAGGTTGAGGGGGACGGGAAATTGGGCAGGGGGGGGGGAAGGTTAATGTAGGTTGGAGCCGGGGGGCCGTCTCCAAGGTAACGCCCCCCCCTTCCCCCTTCTGAGCCCTTCTCGCGGATCGATGAACGGACCAGCTGAGATAGCAGACTCTGGACATGGAGGGGGGGGGGGAATGTGCCGGCGCGGCGACGCAGACTATCTTACCGACAGTTTCATGCGGTGACTGGAATACCCGCAGTGGTGGCTGAGTGGTCTAGGGAGGTTGTCTCGCAGATTTTTTTTTATTGCGCGTCCAGATAACCAAGATGATATGTTAAAGAAGGTGAAGGTTGATTTTAAATAAACTGTACACGCATTTGCGAGTGTGAAACCCATTTAAGAAAAACCACCCTCATTACACCCGACCGGGATTCGAACCCTGATCTCCCCTTCATCGGCAGCCTAATCTATTGCTGGAGCAACATAATAGACCATGCGACCACCGAAGCGGGTCTCACATAGTACTTGACCGCAATTTACGTGAAGGTTGGGTTTCGAATCCCAGCCGAATACAATGAAGGTGTTTTTTCACAAATTATTTGTATTGTCAGTATTTCCCTTCACTAACGTAGGGGCACTTTGTTTAAGCTATCCTCTTCTTCCCTATTCGTTTGAGCAAGTCATTTTATTCCTCGTATTTATGTTTAAACCGCATCTTACTACTCATTCAGAATGTGCGCTTATGTACTAACTACATAATGTGTTAAGGATGTGGAGGGTTGATATTATAGGAAGTGTACCCACATTTAAGTGGAGGGGGAGTGAAAACCCATATGCCTTATGTTGAATGTGAAATATCAAACAATACTTTTTAACAACAAAAAAGGAGCAGATTTGGATATAATTAATAATGGTATATTACTAACATCCAGTCTGGTTTTACGTCGGAAGAAAGGTCGGGGATTAAATCCCACCAGATGTTTCCCTGAGGGTCATTTGTCCACAATGGTTTCCCCACTCTCTCACTGTGAAAATTATAGTACACTTCCTATAAATGCTATCGTCCTTGATATCACTTAAAATTCACTTAACTTTATAACAAACACAATAACCATTCTCCGGGTCTTTGATTCAGTATTTTCAAATAAAATCTCCAAATTGAATCAGTTATACATTTTTCAGCCATGCCATATTCGTTCATTCCCTAGTATAAGACACGTAACCGTTATTTTGGGTCTATATAATTACATTTGGAATATATTTGAAATGCACTGGTTGGTAAGTAGCCTTCAAATCTAATTACAAAGTCCTTGCTAACCATGTAAAGGCAGTCTTTTATTTATTCACACAAAGCAAACTGTTCTTTTTTTTTTCCAATTAGCTTGCTTTTTCGTAATTATAGTTTTAGTTTAGATATATCTACTAGATATCCGTTAGTTATCTTTACATT
Organism: Timema douglasi; assembly: GCA_901482245.1. Taxonomy (NCBI): domain Eukaryota; kingdom Metazoa; phylum Arthropoda; class Insecta; order Phasmatodea; family Timematidae; genus Timema; species Timema douglasi. Next base: position 25,619 of record CABEEJ010000056.1, read on the forward strand.
GTGTAAGTAGTGGTTTGTAACGTCCATATAACTAAAACTTATCGCATAGTTGGCCAAGTATGAAATAAATGTTTAGAAACCTCCAATAACTGAACGAGTTAAGGTGCAGCAGGAGGGATCTCAAGTATTTTTACAGTTTTTATAGAATTGACATTTTTTGGCCAAACAAATAAAATATTGTTCCAGTAGCAAGATAAGAGTTTAGTTTTCTGCACATGCTAATATCAACAGATCTGGAATATCTGTCAAGGGTGTCCTGGAATTTTATCAGAACTTTTTAAATAGAGAGAAAATGTTTTGACAAAATTCCATGACACCCTTGACAGATATTCAAGATCTGTTGATATTAGCATGTGCATAAAACAAACCTCTATGTTGCTACTGGAGAAATATTTTATCTATTTAGGCAAAAAAAAATTAATTCTATAAAAACTGTAGAATTACTTTCGCTCCATTCTGCCACACCTTAAGAACCAAAATTAACATGTTTTAGCTATACCAACCAATTTTAGATATACTTTTTCTTCAAGTTTATAGTTATTTAATTATTTCTTCTTCTTTTTTAACACAATAAGTGAAAAACAGTAAATTGTATATTTAAGTTAAAGTGTAATTGCTATATTTGACTGTCACTAAAATTTAATCGTTACTATTGGGGTTTAAGGTGAGCGTATTCAAGTCAGAATTCTTGCCATTTTTTATAATATAAAAACACTTTTGGAAAAAATAAATCAAACAAGCACCGGTTATTGAGTATTTGACGTGAACATAATGTAATGGAACCAACAACTTTTTTAATGAATAGAAAACGTTATCATATTCCAGGTTGTCCATGAAAAATATTCAAAAATTGTTGAGATGTACGTGAGTAGATAGGCCTAGCTATAAAAAAAATATCACCGTGTTTCACTACCTGTTCAGGTTATAGGTATAATTACCATAATTGGGTGGGGATGAAGAAGGAATAATTTTAGAGATAATATATCCGAATATGCGTGGATGGAGAATGTGAAACCATTTTGGAAAAACTACCCTTAGTATACCTGACTGAGATTCGAGCCCCGATCTCCCCATCATCATCAGGCAAGTATGACACGAGAGTAACATCGTAATTAAACCATTCGGCCACTGAAGCAATTGGTATGTATACTAAATTTGTATTATGAAGCAATGTTTTATTTATCATGTCCTCCCCCTACCCCCCAAAAAATAAATTGGTGTGATAAAAAAAAAGGGCTAAATAAAATAATAACTGCCCTTAATTCCCGGAGCCTTTCATTCAACCTTAAAGTCTTGACAACACAGGAGGTGTAAAGCATCAAATTTGATTAATTTTCGTGCATAGCATTCCAACTATCCTTCTGGAATATAGTCTAATGAGGTTGGGATTAGTAAAATAGAATTTAGATCAAGTATACACAAATTTGCGTGAAAAAAAAGAGTGAGGAATGTTTAACGACGTTGCCTGCTTGGAGATTTTGAATCTATTTTATGAAGCGGATTGCATCTTAACTTGTCGCACCCAAGCAGTACAAGCAATATCATACTTAGACGATAATTTACTCAATAGAACGAGAGGGAAGAAAATGAGAATTTTGCCCTATGTGCTGATAAGAATTTCCCTCTTCCTCTGACGAGTTTACGCAGTCACTTTATTATTCGCGCCTTGCAAACATTGACTTGCTTTAAAATCATACATTTTTCTTGTTTCATATTCTAGATAGAAATATGCTACCAAGGAAAAATTTAATCTACATCCTAGAAGGAGGATTCCTACAGGCCATTTTCGTGACCAAGACAAATAGTCTAAGTTGTAGAGGATTTATAAAAGAATACGTTTACAAAAAAACACTTTAAAATAAAATTAATAATTTTCTGACATTGTAGGACTATTTTTAAAATTATTTAAGAATGTATGGTTTTGGTTTCAACGTTATAACTTTAAAACTCGCCGAATAGAACGTAAATTCACTAACGTGTGAAATCCTATCTCGACCAGCCATGACGTCATAGGTAAGCAACATTAGCTTCACTAAACTCTACCGGGATTCAAACCCCCAACCTCCCCCTTACCTTCAAACCAGATTAGACTAATTTGACAGAGTATCCTAGTAGCAACGAAAATAATATATTCTAGTATGAGAAAACGTTTAAAGAATGTAAAAACACTTTTTTAAGCCAAGATTTATAAAAAATTTACAAAGCTTAGCTTATTAGTGTTATTTTGTAGGTATTGCTAGTATCTATTTTTTTTAATGGAAAGTTAAGATCACATGGCTTGATGTATAAATACGTAAAAATAAATCTAGTAGCTTTTTTATCCGTCAGATAAGGTTCTTCTTATAGAAATTAGCCTATACTCCATTTCTAAATTATGAGGTATCACTCTGTATTTAAGTTTGCTCTTATTTATCACCTTGAAAGATGCATATCATTTTCTGAAAATAATTGCACCTTTAAGATCTTTATCAAAATTAACAGCGGTATGTCTTGTCACGTTTAAGTTTCAACAAAGGAGATACTTAAAAAAAAATTGTGTGTGTGTGCGCGCGCGCGTACACATAAATATATATATATATATATATATATATCGATAAGCTACCGGCTATGTTACACGCTCATCAAAAGATGATGGTGGATGAACACTTAATTAATGTTAGAAGTAAACTAATGAGCATTTTAAAGTAATTATGGAGATTTTGCTAACGGCATTTTAAGATTATTTCTTTTGTTTTTCATTACGTTCATGTTTAATGCAATTCTGTGTAATTGTATATACTTATTCTATACTAGACACTTTCATTACTTTATTCTTCTAAAAAAATTGGGGTAATTCAAAATATGGTACATTATAATTCGTAGATTCTGAAGGGAGAATTTTTTTTTGTTTAGATTCCTACTGCCCCAAAAGAGGTAAGCTACAGGATAAAGTTTGTAATACACGGTTTTAAAATATTATTAAAATTTGATTAAATTATAATTTAGAGCACACACTCAATAATGAGTATCACACATGAGTGAGGTCAAAAATAATTTGATAGTACTTCTCGTGAGGATGATAAACTTACTCGTATCATATGACTTGTTTAATGAGTTTAAATATTTATGAATAATTTTAAATAGCAATAACAATATTAGAGTGAAAGTTAGGAAAATAATACAGTCGGGAAATGCTTTATATTACTTGGTCAGTAAGCCGTTGACATCTAGCCCCCTTTCAAGGCATGTAAAACACAGAATATCCTAAACAATAATTCTACCGTATTTTATTATTATTATTATTATTATTATTATTATTATTTAGCACTGCGTCTTAATACCCGTTCGGGTTATACGCTTAAGCACTAATTACGCTACTGGATTAGGAATTGGTAAGGTTGAATTTATAGGAAGTTAACCCGCATTTTCGTGGAGGGAGGGTGGAAAACCATTTAGGAAAGACCACCCCACCTCACCCGACCAAGGTTCGAACCTCAATTTCTCCAATCTCGGCAGTCTAGCTCAATATGAAGACGTGGGCGTTAAGCCAACTACGCCACCGAGGCAGGTTTTACCTGTTGTTCTCTATGGATGTGAAACGTGGTCTCTTACCTTACATGACGGAAACAAGAGTGTTTGAAAACAAGGTGCTTGGGAATATCTCGAGTACAAAAGGGGATGAATAAGTGAAGGAGGTTATACAACGATGAGTTACATACCCTGTACTCATCACAAGACATTGTTAGGATATCAAGTCTCGTAGATAACGGTGGGCAGGGCATTAAGAGTGAATGGGAGAATCTAGAACTGTTTTCAGGGTACTGACTGGAAAAACCAATGAGAATAGAGCATTAGGAAGACCTAGGTGCAGATGGGAGGATAGCATTATAATGGATCTGAAATAAATAGTGTGCAATGAGGTGGACTGTAAAGAACTATCTTAAGATAAGAATAGGATGTAATTAGGTTGACTGGATAGAACTATCTTAAGATAAGGATAGGATGTAATTAGGTTGACTGGATAGAACTATCTTAAGATAGGGATAGGGTGTAATGAGGTTGACTGGGTATAACTAGCTAAATATAAAGATAAGTGGCGTACGTTTGGAAGTCCGGAAATGAACTTTAAATTTATTAGTGCCATATAGAAATAAAGAACATTTTCTTTTATTTAAAGTGTAGAGAAAATTTCACTTTTCTCATTAATAAAATCAACATTGATTAAACGGGTTTGAGTTTCATGCTCGACTTCGACCCAGGAGATGGGAATTCAGATTGAATCTTGAACGAATGGACCTGGTTTATTTCTATATTGTGATTTTAATTGGGGTCTAACCCATCTTTTTTGTCAACACGGTATAGTGATATTTGCCCGGTGATTGGGCATCAATTATAGTGATTCCAAATTTTATCGATGATGATTATGATAATAATGTGGACCCGTGTATTCCTTACAGTTGAGCAGTAATTAGAACGATACTGGGTTTTATGATTATGTCGACGCGTGTATGCCTTACTACGCACTTGTTATCACATGATTATGATGACCTGATTTTATGTAATTCGATTGGAATCAGTAAAATTTGATGTTTGTACACAATTTATTGATTTGTTTACACTTTCACTGTTATAAAATTGACATTGATACAGTTCTTTGTTAATTTCCGAACTGACGCTTAGAGTCAGAGCTAGTGCTGTTCAAAATTTTGTTTTCTGTGTGGATTCATACGCACAAGCTGCTTATATATGACCTACCCCTTGCTTCTTAGACCCCTTGTCACCAGTGTTAAAACTAACTAATCGGAGAACTCCTGGCAACCCGATGTTGTGAAGGTTAACCATTTTGTTGTTTAATTGATTATTAGCCTACTAATTAAAGGTAGATTAAGTTATTGGTAAGTATTGTGATTGTAAAGTATTATTATATTATTTATTATTTTAAAGTATTTAAAACTAGCAGAACCTAAACTTTCAAGCATCAACAACATTGGACTTAGTTACGCCTAGTTTTGATTCAATTGTGAGCTATAAATTATCTTCAATAATTATTATTTTAATGCCATTAGGTTCTCCGTGTTCTTGTGACCGGGTTGACGGTTTTATATAATTTACTATTTACAATTTTATATGTAGAAATATGACCTATATGTAGATATTTTTGCGCACCAACCCCAGATAACATATATTATGAAGGTTCGAGTTTTGTATCCACACAGAAGTAGTCCGAAAATAGTCTCAATACCACAAACGCACTATCCAACAGGTTTGTGTGATTAATAGGCCTAGAGCTGTTAGAGTTATAATCACAGTTACTTTATCTGAAGTAGGTATTTGTTTACGTACTACTCCCGTATACTTTTATAATTTATGTAACTACTTGACAGATTATGTAAATAGAAAGAAAACCAGGGTATGTTGAAATACATTTCATCCTGTTCTGAACGATAAATGGTGGGGACTACTAGCCATAGACAAAACACTCCTTGCAAAGGTTGAATTAGCCTATGTTAAGAACTTTAAACAAATTTATAAAATAGGCCTACTCACCATCTCACACTACTCTCGATGATTTGGAGCAATCCAGGTGATAATTTAGGAACGTCGCACTTGAGTGGTAATCCAGCAGATAAATTGGAACCACTAGGCTCTTCTAGTCTTTGATCTTGTTGGATGGGTTTAAAAACTAATTTTCAGCGGGTGGGGGGTGAATTGAGATTAATAAAACTAAACCTTTATTCAACACAAGATCCTCTATAACAAAGATTCTTAACCAAAGCTATTATATTATAAAATGTTTTAATAGAAAGTTAAACCACTAAAATAAGTTAGGCCTATGTTCATTTCAAAATATCTAAACTAATAAATCTCTCCAACTAAAAACCAATTTATCTTATTGTGTTTTGTATTATTAACACAAATTTTCCCAAACCTAGGCCTAGTCAATAGGTTAATACAACAATCTTAGGGTATAAATAGGTTAAGGGCCCACTTCTTTTCTTGATACACACGCAATATGAAATTTAGAAAATATATTAACATAAAATTGAAAATTAAATATATCGTAAATATGTAGCACTGCCACAAACACTTTGTAATTAATCGTACACAAGAATAAAGAAGTTCAAAAAAGATTTTTTAAAAAGTAGCCACTGACAAATAAACTTTACAATTATCTCACAGATCATACGTTCCAAAGAAGAGTAACTTTCACTAGACAAATTACAGGAATTACAAATATATTATATTATCTAGTTAATTTTCGTCCGATCTTTTTTGTTAAAATATGCAATTCTATGTAAGGATATTCTAGTTTAGGTTGGTACCACCGTTAAATGTGTCGTTCGTTGGGGTTTTTTTTAGCTAATCTGTCTCTATGCATATGAACTTGTGTAACAGTTGAGTCATAGATAAGGAAGAGTTGAGTCATCTTCTTAGTTATTATAGCATGTATTGTCAAGTCTAAAACCAGTTAATTATTTCTATAAACTGTGTTCTCTGACATTTTTAATAATCAATACAACACAAATTATACAAACACGAAAACAGATTTACGCTTTTAATCTCGTTGGCTAGCACGCGGTATATTTTACTCTTTCGATTTATGTAATATGAAGCCAGTATTTTAAAATATTTTTAAAATGAATGTTGGTTATAAAAATAACCGTTTAATAACTTTTTTGTAATTCAAATGTATCTTCTTTATTTTAATTAAAGAACCAAAGTGGAGCTTTTTCAAAGGTTGCCATTATTAAGAATTCAATATGGCGACTTGGTAGAGAGTCTTTATTTATTTTGATGACACCATTACCCAACGCTAATAGTGTTCGTTTGCTGGAGTATAAAAAATAAATAACTTTTATTTGAAACAAATATTTTTTTTGCCTTTAATTTATAAGGTTTACAGACAAATAGTTTGTTTATGACCTATAGTTATCGGTTCTAATAAGATAAACTTGTAAATTTAATACATTTAATTTATAACTCTTTGCACTATTGTAGCTCATGTTACCACAATGGTGTAAATGAAAATATTACATTTGTTATTACACTATAAATCCGTTTAATTAATAAATATAAAGATAAATTATTAAGTAATCCATAAGGAGGTAGTATTAAAAGTGTTATTATAATTTTGTTCTTAAATATATATAATAAACTAATCAAATAAAACATATTTCTATAATGTCAAATGATAGTAACTTACTATCAATGTTGGTGAATTCTACTGTTCTTTCTAGAAGAGTTGGACTTTAGCTTCCTATTGGGTAAAGGGAGCCAGAATGTCACATGATTTTTCAAATACAACGGAGATGGTCTTTAAAGAAACAAAGTTTTAAAACGCAATACATTGAAATTACTTCGGAAAACGCGTGATTCTCCATGGATGAAGTATTAAAGAAAAATACACTTAATCCATGACTTTTTGAATATATGATAAGGGTCCGAAACAGTATACACACTTTCTCGCATAGTTTCTTGAAGTTAGGGACAAAATGTTCAAGAATCGTCTATTAGTAAGTTACAATTAAATATTTTTTCCTCGTAAGAACACCTATGTTTTTTATAAACATATGAAATAATCTTCATATATAAATTTTGAGCAAAATAGTTATAACTATTATCAGAAAATTTAAAAATCAACCCTATAACTAATGTAAAATTTTCAATTTTATAAATAATAAATTACATTATTATTTATCATGTAAAACAATTTTCAGATACCCAATTTAAACAAATTTATTTTATCGATTTTTTTTAAAATTTTGAATCTTCGCAAATAATTCATCACTAAGCTATCCTTCATTTTAGGGCTAGATTCAAAATCATGTTTTAGCCTTGAGATATGGCCGTATAAAACCTAAATATCAAGTTTTAAAGAAACCCATATAAATTTTTTTGTTGTAGCTTTGGTTATGGACACTAAGGGACAGAAATACATGACTGACGAAAGTGTGCCACCCACATTTTTTAGTGTAATAGCAAATAAAACGCCAAGATATATTATAATCTCAATAGTGAAAATTTTCACTATTATAATAATTATATTTTTACAAAAAAGTAAAAGTATCTGAGCATTTTTTTTCTCTCTTGCTAATACAACTGTATTATATATAAATTGCACGTTTAGACTACATCATTCATAGTCCAGTTTGTGGAAATATTATCCAGTACTAATATACCGTTGCCCAGTGGGTTCCCGAATGCACTAGTCGTACATCCTTTCCGTGGAAGCTCTTTCCGTGTACCGATAATATGGGTGTGTGAAATCAGTTGAAACACTTAAACCTAATTAACCAAACCCTGGTGACCATCAAGATAATTACTCTTTCGGAGAAAATTCTTAAGGTGCCAGCTGCAAATCGAACCCGGGACCCTTAAGCTCGTAGCCAAGTGTACTGACCACTACACCATTGGGCAGGTTGCATATATATATCGTAAATTTATATATATGTTGAGCATTAACATAAAATCCCCCTTATGAACTACTAACTTACTCATAAGCTGGTGTTATGTTTTTGATGTTTCTAATAATGTAAATGGTGTTTATGCAGGTTTCCTGTCCTGGGACATCGATAGCGCTCATGTCGACTTGGAAAGTGAACTGCAGGCTCTCATTGCGCAGGCGCCAGAAGGAGAAGAGGCTAGAAACGGTAAGATATAACTACTCATCAATTTACCTCAGATTGGCAGTTGACACTTTACAAGATACAAACATATTTTTTTGTGGCCAAAATCTATATCATTTTACTTTTATACTTAGTGTTAGTTTGCTGGTATTCATAACTTATACCAAAATTGACAGATGTAGATTCGTATGAATAAGTTGAATGTATATTTAGTGACTTTTATAGCTATCAGATAAGGCCTTTACTATGAAAATTTGACTTTAGATTTTAGAATGTCCAACTACAGTAAATACTAAAATGTGTGTTTGTTACAATTATTATAGTATAAATTTAAGGTGTCCAAAGCTGTCATTCTAACCACGCCACTGCTTCTTACAGATATGTAGCATGATAAATAATACATCGTTTTTGTTTTTACTTGACTCTAGTATGACGTTAGTAAAGTTTTCAACTAATCCAGTGGACAAGCGTATTCCCACCCGCCTCGGTGGCGTAGTTGGCTAACGCGCTAGTCTTGTTGAGCTCAACTGCTGAGGACGGGGAGATCGAGGTTCGAATCTCGGTCGGGTGAACTGGGGGTGGTTTTTCCTAAATGGCTTTCTACATTCCCTCCATGCAAACGTGGGCTCACTTCCTCTAATTCATCCTTCCTAATCCATTAGTGTAATTAGTACTTAAAGCGTATAACCCAAACGGGTTACTGTGAGACATGGTGCTAAATAAATAAAAAATATTCCCGACCTCATTAATTAGCCAACAAAGAAATTTCTGAAAATCCAATCCACACAAATAGTTCATTAGCGGGCATAGTTTTAACTACATTGTTCTCACAGTGGGATAATATTTCCAAACATAAAATGTTGTTTTTCTCTGCAGTGGATCAAAAGCGAATTACTTAATATGTTTCTGTGCGTCTCCGTGTTTTTTTTTTTTTTCCTTTT
>CABEEJ010000056.1:37114-97539 GCA_901482245.1 Timema douglasi
ATATATATATATATATATATAAATGGTATGTTAAAATACTTCAATATTATAATCAAAGTAGGCCTTTACAAATAAGAATCACCATTCGCGCGGATAGAAGATGGGAAAACCACAACAATAAATCACTTGTCAAAAACCATCCTCAGTTCACTGAGCCAAGATTCGAACCTTTGCCTCCACGTCAACAACTATTGAGAGCTATCTGCTAACCACGCGCTTGCCAGTTTGGCCACACAGTCGCTCAGTCGCTCGCTTGTCAGTCTTGCCGAACCCTAGGCATTGGTACGAAGTGAAGTTGTAAACGCCGCCACGCCGTGAACTATTACGACAAAATAGCGAGAGATACTTTAGCGCCTCTCCCGAAAATTCTGGTGACAGTCCGCACTGACGTCAACTCACCGATAAAAGAAATATCCTCCAAACCCACCCTACGCACACACGCACACACACACACACACACACACACAAATCCTCCCCCTTCCAACACCCCCATTTCCCTCTTGAGCCAAACTACTGCCGCCATTGTGAGATACAGATTACGCTGCAATTCTCCCTTCAACGATGTTTTGTTGTTTTATTTATGTTTTTATAACAAATACGTTGAGTTGGTACAAAATGGACATATGTAGATATCTATGTTTTTAATTCAAATGAGTTGGTATCAGATTAAACCTTGGACAATCCTTTTACAATAAATCCAATATTTAATTACTGACGTTAAGGGAGTGTAGATAACGTGAGTTAAGAGCAGTATTTTTTATAGTTTTTATATAAAAATATTTGTTTGGTATTAATAAATCAAATATTGCTCCAATAGAAACATAGATTTTTATTTTCTTCACATGGTAACTTCAACAGTTCTTGAATAACTTTGCAGGATGTCCTGGAATTTAATGACAACTTTTGCTCTACATTGTAAAAGTTTCTCGTCTAATGCCGCTATGCTCATGACATATATTTGAGAACTATTGATATCACCATGTGAGGAAAATTAAACTCTATGTTTCTACTGAATTAATTAATATTTAGCACCGCGTTTTACTGCCCGTTCGGGTTATACGCTTTAAGTACTAATTACTCTAACGGATTAGGAATTTGGAAGGTTTAATTAGAGGAAGTGAACCCGCATTTGCGTGGAGGGAGAGTGGAAAACCATTTAGGGAGAAAAAAACCAGTTGACCCGACCGAGATTCAAACCTCGGTCTCCCCGTCCTCAGCAGTCGAGCTTCAACACGACAAGCGCGTTAGCCAACCACGCCACCGAGGCGGTATCTATCTTATAAAAACTGCAAAATCACAACCCCTTTCTCGCCTGCTCTCTCAACTTAGTCATTATCTCTTGGTCGAACATTTTCATGATACCATATGTTCGCTATTTGAGAAATTATAAAAGAAGGCACTGTGGTTCATACATAGTTGCTGTGTTGCTCTAATAGTGTAGTGTTAAAAAGAATATCTCTTGTAAATTGTGTATTTTGGGCTGTGGAAGGTTCGCGTGAAATTCCTTCGTAGCGTGCTGAGCAAGGTAGACTGGAGGAATACCCCCTGATAATTAATCTCGTGCGGGTAAGTGCACAACAGCCAGGCACGATTTTTGTTGGAAATAATAGCCCTAAATATAGTCCATCCAGTGTAGGAGTAGTAGTAACTGACAGCTGGCATAAGATTTGTATTGCAAACGTTGGATGAAAGTCACTAATGTTAACCCAAGTGAAAATAATTATTATTTCCATAGTAATAATAAATTATCAACCAAAGGTTTTATATAACACTTCCTTTAGAATTACTCTATAAATTTTTCTTTCATAAATAATTTAAAGAACAAAAACTATTAATAAAACTATTATGGTTTTTTGTTTCTTGGTTGTGGTAACAATAGATATTATTGTGCATAAAATATTAAAATAAAAAGTATGATATTCAAATTTGTGTCTTCTTATAACTGACCACCAAAATAAATACATTTTTTCTATATGTTAAAGAAGGAGCCATACAAAATATTAGTTTTAAATAAAACGCTATTATTTTGTAAATACATGCGCATGAACCCAACCGAAAACCGTTCGTATGACGTCATAAATCGCCTTGATTTCAAACAGTTCCTCTATCTTAATTTTTGGAGAGACGCCATCCTATTAGAAGCTCTAGTTTGTACAGAATTTTTAAGTGAACTACATACCCCAATTCCACAAAAGAACCAGCCAAATTGTTATTTTCAAAAGTTCGTATTTCAAAAAGAAAAACAGATTGTTTGTTGTGAAAGTTTTTACTGTCAAAAGTGACAGCAGCTTTAGTCTTGTAGATCATGTGGTTTGTCAAACGTATACATTATAGTAGATCTGATAGCTTTTGCTAGCTGTCTGTTAACACCAATCCTATGCTGGATGGACTGTATCAAGAATAGCCTTCAACAACAATACATAACCTTAACGACACTTGCCTCGGTGGCGTGGTTGGCTAACGCGCTTGTCGTGTTGAGCTTGACTGCTGAGGATGGGGAGATCGAGGCTCGAATCTCGGTCGGGTGAACTGGGGGTGGTTTTTCGTAAATGGTTTTCCACTCTCCCTCCACGCAAATGTGGGTTCATTTACTCTAATTCAACCTTCCCAATTCCCAATCCATTAGAGTAATTAGTACTTGAAAGCGTATAACCCGAACCGTTAGTAAGACGCGGTGCTAAATATTATTATTATTAAACTAAACGACGTTGCCTACGTGGAGATTTCGAAACTATTTTGCGAGGCGGGTTGCTACTTAACTTGACGCACCTAAGCAGTCTAACCACTATCATACTTAAACGACAATTTACAGAATACAAAGAGAGGGGAGAAAGTGAGAAGTTCCCCCTTGGAGGGCTCTTGTATATGTGCTCATAGCTCTTTCCCTCTTCCTTTGACGAGTTTGCACAATCACTTTAATATTTGTGCCTGAAAACATTGACTTGCTTTTTAGTTTTACCTTTTTTCTTGTTTCCTATTCTAGATAGACATATGCTACTAAGGACTTTAGTAATCTACATCCTGGCAGGAATATTCTTACAGGCCACAAAGACCAAGACAAATAGCCTAAGTTGTAGAGGATTTATAATAAGAATACGTTTACAAAAATAGCTATGGGTAGAAATAATAATTTTGTGACAATGTATGACTATTTTTAGAACTATTCAAGAACTTTTGGTTCTTGTGTCGATGTTATATCTTTAAAACTCGCCAAGTAAAATGTAAATTCACTAACATGGGATATCCTATCTTGAACGACTGTGACGTTGTAGGTAGGCAACGTCCTTAACGGCTGAGCCCAAAGATTTATTGTTATTATTTTTATTATTAGCACCGCGTCTTACTACCCGTTCGGGATATACGCTTATGTAATAATTACGCTAATGAGTTAGGGGTGAGTTAGGGATGAGGAAGGTTAAATTTAAAATAAGTGTACCCCTATTTTGCGTGGTGATAAAGGGAGAAACAATTTAGGAAAAATCACGCTCAATACATCCGACCGGGCTCGAACACTGATATCCCCATCATCGGCAGTATAGTCTATTGTCAGAGTAGCGCTTTAGACCACACAGCCACCTAAACGTGCTTGTACACAACTAAATAAATAATTTAAAATACTGTGTGTGGGTGTGAAATAAATACGCTCGTAGGTCCCTTAGCTCTGTGTTGCGTGGAGTCCATCCATTGAACACAATGACATTGGGGAAAGCTTATCTGGGTCAGACGAGAGCAGGCGAAGGGCTAAACTGATGAGTGAAGAGCGAGCAGCTTTGAGCCGAAATGTAGATATAAAAACAGCATGTTCGCCGAGAGAGTTCCTAATATTCTGGTATAAATGTATTGCGTTATGCGTTATAACAAATAAGATATAGTTTTACTGTGGAAAATCGTTCCCCCTTCCCCTTTAAGGGACGGGTCAACACTCGTTCACCCATAAAAACATGGTATTACAAAATTAAAGATTGTGACAAAACCGTTCTATGGATTTGAAATCGGTTTTCACCAATGAAAAGGGGTTTATATTATCTAGAACGAAGACTCTGTATAACTTTTACTAATCATACTAATTAAACTATACGATGAAAACCATCATATTTTCAGCCTCGCACTATATTGCTTATAATGACTTAATTATGTTAAATATTCAAAATTAAATATAACTATATAAAGCAGAAATATTTTTACTTCAACTTTCTTGGATTAGAATTTTTATTAAATGTTCTATTATTTTTTATATTGTTTTTAAATGAATAACTACTTTAACAAGATTAAAATGGATGTAAGTATTAATTTAGGAAACAGAAGAAATCACAAGGCTGAATAATATTCTTCTCCTTGTTTTATCTATTTATTTATAATTTATTAGTCTAATACTAAGCTTTAAAAACTTATTTATAAAATGAAAATTTGAAATAGTTTGGTAACTTTAGTGTAACGCTACTTGTAGGAATACCGGGAACTACTTGTACCGTTTAGCAATTTACAAGGGTCCTTCATTTACAGCGTTGCCACGATCGTTTTAGAAGTGAGGAGACAAACCATTTATTCCAATATTGTGAAGCTTTAAAATTATTTTCCCACTATTTTAAATCATAAATAGGAATCAATGTACTCGCCTTAGAATGGTAGGCGTACAATTTAAGCATCGATGTTTAAGGCGCTAGAATAGTCAAACAGAAATCCACAAACATCTTGTAATTTTTAAACGATAATGGGCTGAGATGTGTGTGTGTGTGTGTGTGTGTGTGTACGCACGCGCACGCACGAGAGCCGGGCTGTGAGACCAGTGCACTTATTGTTCCTTTCCTCCCTCTTTGCATAATTCAAGCCGCCCNNNTTTTTTCCTTTCCCCCCCCTTTGCATAATTCAAGCCGCCCCCCCCCCCCCTTTTGAAAGGTAGTGGGTATTGTAGTTTAGGTTGAGGCCTAAAGTTGACAATAGGAGCAGGAAAATACTTATTGATTCAAATAAATTTTTAAAATGTATTCGTTGCGCGTGGTGGTAACATAATTGAATATTATTTTTTTAAACTCATTAATTGAAAATATTTTTATTTTTTCTAAGCACCTCGTCTTACTAACTGTTCACATTGAAAAAATAGTTCATATTATTGTATTCAAAAACAAATTAGCGTATAATCAGAACCCGAAAATATGGATGAACATTAGTTACTAATAGTAAATCTATATAATTGAATACAGACCTATATTTGTTTTTAAATTATTTAATTTTACTGTATTAACATTATCTTGAATAATATTGATTGAAACTATTATCCTTTTTACTTTCTAATGGGCTAACTTTTGAGGCACTATAATAAGAAAATATACAAATGGTTTTATAAAGTAAAACTAATGAAACTTAAATTTGCATATGCAAATTTTAGATTAGTTAAACAAATACAAGCTTGAGTTATGAAGACGGTTTTAGAGATGATTATAAAGTATACATAGACCACCTAACTTTAAATAAAAATATTTTACTTTATATAATATTATAAGCAGCACTCAGAGAAAAAAATATATAGATTATACAATAAGCTCTAAGAAAATGTACTTACTAATATGAAAAGCTATTTGGAATGCACATCACACGGAAAGAAATATATTTTTAAATAAACAAAAAAATATTTTTGTAAAATAGTGTACTATATAACTATATATTGTGTAAGAAAAACATGAATGGCCAACATAAATAATTATATATGAAATTATTCTTTTAGCACTGTCTGTGTATTACTACCCATTTGGGATATACGCTTATGTACCAATTACGCTCGTGGTTTTAGGGTTTAGGAAGGTTATATTTATATGAAGTGTACCCGCATTTGCGAGGAGGGAGAGTAGGGAAACAATTTTGAAAAACCCTTCCGTACACTCGACCGAGATATTAACCTCAATCTCCCCGTCATCGTCAGTCTAGTCTACTGCGAGATTTGCGTGTTAGACCACGCGGCCACCGAAGTGGGTGACATGAAATTAAATGTGTCGTTCAAACATTTCACCAGTATTAACTTCCATTATCATTTTAGCTACAGGTAATAAATTAAAATAAAATAAACATAGCAATGAAATTAAAACAAATACATCAGATAGTATAGTAAATAAATGTTACGACACAATCGCACAAACTTTCTCATATTATATAAGTAATATAGCTTCAAAGATGATTTTCAAAATTTTCAAAAATAGGTTTCGAGTAAACTACAGTAGCCCCATGGCTTCTTTGGTGCTGACTGACAGCTCACAGCTGACTTCTGACAGTCAACATTTAGGTATATACCTAAATTTTGACTGTCAGAAGTGATAGCTGCTAAGCACATGTTTTTGCAGATCATTTGGTTCGGCGTAGGGATACATAATTTGGTCTGGTAACTTTTTAAAGCTGTCAGTCAGAACCAAAGAAGCCATGGGGCTACTGTATCTATCCTTAGGTATATTATCCTCATCAAAACAAACAAATCATCTTGCCACTCACAATAAACATTCTTTATTAATAAAATTTAAACCAAATTGTTCAAATATGTCTATTTAAAAAAATTTTAATTCTCATAATTAAATCATTTGTAAACTACCCTAAAATTATTTGTTATCAAATTATCATGAAAAACTAATAATTTGAAATAAATCTTCATGATCAATTTCAAAGAAAATTAAAATGTTATATCATTCATCATAGCTAAACAACCCTTAAATTAATTTATTTAAATAAATAGAGATACATATTGGTAATGCAAAGTAGTCCTTGGTTTTCAGTTTTGAACCGAATCATTAGAGCCATTTTCAAAAAAAATCTAACTTTACAAAATTCAGTAATTAGTTAATTATTATTACTAAATGATTTTATTTTAGAAAACCCAATATATTTTTAAACTATTTATAATGTAAAAAGCTTAACAATTACCCCATTTGAACTAAATTACTAAATCCATCTTTAAAATAATATGTATGAAAAAAGTGCATTGAGCAAAAACATTTAGTAATGAATAAAATGATAAAGTATTAGGAAAAAAGTAGAAACACAAATAAAAGAAAAAACACAAATTTACACACACACTTCAATATTTCGATGCTATTAAAGCACCTTCCTCAGAAAGTAGTAGTAGTAAGAGTCTAAATTTGTAAATTTGTGTCTTTTCTTTTATTTGTGTTCTACTTTTTTCCTAATACTTTATCATTTTATTCATTACTAAATCCATCTTTTAAAATAGTAATATTTCGAGAGAAAAAAGGTCATCAGTAAACTATTAGCGGAATTTCTCCCCCAAAACAAGTATGCATCTTTATATGCCATCCTCATGAGTAATGAGGTGGACTAGATAGTACTAGCTCAAAACAAGAATAGGTTACGTAATTTTATAAGTGCAGCAATGAACTCTCGAGTTCCTAATACCATAGAGAATAAGTAGGTATTAGAAAGTAATAAATATTACTTAGTCATATTTAAAAAACAATATATTATCAGGATTAAGATAGTTTTGTTTATTTTGCTATTCACTAGCAAAAAGGTTAGTTGCCCGAACGGATAGTAGGCCTAAGACTCGGTGATAAAAAGAATCCCAAAACGAAAAGTTTATTGATAAAACCCGCCTCGGTGGCGTAGTTGGCTAACGCGCTTGTCGTGTTGAGCTCGACTGCTGAGGACGGGGAGATCGAGGTTCGAATCTCGGTCGGGTGAACTGGGGGTGGTTTTTCGTAAATGGTTTTCCACTCTCCCTCCACGCAAATGCTGGTTCACTTCCTCTAATTCAACCTTCCCAATTCCTAATCCATTATAGTAATTAGTACTTAAAGCGTATAACCCGAACGGGTAGTAAGACGCGGTGCTAAATATTATTATTATTTATTGATAAAGTATTTTGTATGAAATATGAGTAGTATTTTGTTCTCATTCACAGATAACACCGATTAAATAATGATTGTGAAGTATTTTCAATTCTTTTAGCATACTTTTGTGCTTTTAGTTTTTAATCCTGTTTATGACAGACCTATGTCAATAGTAACCAACCTAACAAAACATAAACTTCAATTTGTAGATATGCATGAAAGGTTAGGCGTCACTATCACAAAAGACTGAACGTCTGATGACGGGGTGATCGGGGTTTGAATTCCAGTCATAGATTATTTCATATTTTTATAAATGTTTGTGTACTTGAATTTATTCATTATTTACTGTTGATACAGTTGATAGCTTATATATTCGAGTGACCCATGATGTTACAAAGACATATTCCTTGATCTAAGCTCCCATTTTGGAATCTATGCCAAGGTTTATGTCTCCAACCCCCCCCCNCCCCCCTTAACCCCTCCATGTCTTAAGACCTATCCGGGCTATACACACTTGTAATTAATACTCAAAGGGTGATGGTGAATAAAATATTGCTCCAATACAAACATATAATTTAAATTTCTTCACATGGTGACCTCAAAATTTCTTGAATATCTGTTAAGGATGTTTTGGAATTTAATAACAACTTTTCCTGTTCATTTAAAAAGTTTGTTAGATAATGCCACCATGCTCATGACAGATATTCAGGAACTGTTGATATCAATATGTCAAGAAAACTAAACTCTATACTCGTATTTCTAATGGAGCAATGTTATATTTATTTTGGCCAAAAAAAAGTGTTGCCATAAAAACTGCAAAAATACTTGCCTTTTTTTTCGCGTGCCCTTCTAACCCACCTTAAATAAGAGATTCTGGACTGTTCAGTCGGTAGATCGATTGGCGTCAGGGTTCAAATCACTGTCGGTATTGTAATACGCAGTGCTCCTAGCAAGTGACAGATTATATGCATGTGTGTTGATGGATGGTTTCAGGCGAACGACTGATTCAATACGCTACCGAGAACCTTGTGACCGAGGTACTGATCCATCCTCAGTTGAACACACTCTCCCAATGTATCAGGAACCTCCTGTCCAGTTTCACCAGACACAGACATCTCATACACGCCGGATACACCTTCGCCGGGAACGGATCATGGATACTACAGGTACAACACCTTAGGGCTGACATTTAAAGGACAACCAATCTCCCATTTTATCTGAATTTCTAACTATTTTCATGAGATTTGTCGACTCCCGATACTAGACTCAGGACCATACATCAATTATAGTCGATATTCGGAAGTCAGCCAACTCTCCATTCGACGTGAACTGCTTGTTATTCATATACTGGAAGATTGGTTGACTCCCGATACTAGACTGAGGACCATATATCAGCTATAGTCGATATTCGGAAGTCAGCCAACTCTCCATTCGGCGTGAACTGCTTGTTATTCATATACTGGGAGATTGGTTGACTCCCAATGCTAGACTATACAAACGAAACTTATTCCTTCTAAGCTTGGAAGTAACAATTGTCGAGACAATTGTGAGAACTTAACCAAAATGTATGTTTTGGGTTGAATATTTCCCAAACATTAATTACACTAGATATCGTTTTCCTTAGTTTCATTAAGTCAAGTCAAAACAGTGAAAAATCTTAAAAAATTAATTTTTCAACAATTTTATTTGTTCCTATTATTTTGGTTTTAAAATGACTAATTAAACTCATAAACTGTGTCTATTATGACTCACACATGTTGTTACTTGGATAAAGGCGTCAGTCTTGTTTAGTTTGGTTTGCCTGTGACGGGGAGGTTAGGGTTTCAATCCCTGCCAAGTGTACTTGGGGTCTTATTTCCTAAATGGTTATCCACTATTCTTTATGTAATTTCTGGTACAATCTATCTGAATTGTGCCTTATTCATCCTTCCCCCACTTTTGTAAATATACGAATAGCCTGGATCGGTAGTAATACGTGTTTTTGTAGCACCACATTTTAATATCTATTCAGGCTATACGCATATGTACTAATTACACTAATAAGTTAGGGATGATGAAGGTTGAATTTAGATTAAGTGTACCCTCATTTGCGTGGAGGCAGAGGAGGAAACCATTTAGGAAAAAACATCTTCAATACACACGACCGGGGTTTCTAACCCCGATTTTCCCATCATTAAGTCTAGTATATTGTAAGAGTGACACCTTAGACCATTCGGCCACTGAAGGAGGCTAATACGTGTTGTATAACAAATATACCAAACCCTTCCTTCACCTCTGACAAGACATCTTGTGAATGTGAGGAATGCCAGGCCTCCACCGTGGTTCGGATCCCACGTTAAAACTGTAGGTCCTCCATTTCATCTCACAATCACCCTACCTTTACACATTAGCGTATAACCCGAACGGGTAGTAAGACGCGGTGCTAATAATAATAATAATAATAATAATAATAATAATAATATAACAAATAAATAAGTGTGATGGCAGAAATACTCCTGTATGTTTATCACGTGTAATCTCATGAGTTTAGGGACCTCCTTACATAAAATCACTGAGGCCGGTATGCAAGGACGATGCTGAGCACGGCCAGAGTACAGGTTGAGCACGGCCAGAGTACAGGCTGAGCACTAGCAGAGCATGAGGCCTGTAGTGAAAACAGCTGTCTCGATCGTCTATGCGCGCAGCGCCATGTTGTGGAAATATCCTCTGAGCACGGCCAGAGTATAGCCTGAGCCAGCCCGGGACCAGGCTCTGGCGAGACTCAAGATATTGCGTCATAGATCGTACTAGCACGAGGCTAATACTCTGCCTGTACTCTGGCCGTGCTCAGCATCGTCCTTGCATACCGGCCTGAGTATTTCCCGAGGAGTAGGCCGGTGTTTAAGAGTGAAAGATCATCATTGATAATTGTTATTTACTGTGTAACAACAGGACGGTACATTTTCCCTGGCCGACTTCGTCGATGCGTTTCAAGAGACGGAAGTCCAGCGGGTGCTACGAGCGTATGACAGCTGCGTCACCGTCGACGTACACTGCTCTCCTGAGGGTGACTGGACCACCCAGAGACTTAACAAGGAGACCTTCAGCAGATCATGCAAGGTACAGTATAACATTCAACGGAATTCGTGACGAAAGTCCTGCGGTTCTGAAAACACACGTCGTGGATGTACTCTGACTTTATTTTATGAAATAAATAAAACTTAAATATGAATGTATTCGTTATAAGTTTCCAATCTTTTTAAAAATACAATATTTTTAAAAAAATATAAAGATTATTTTCAGTAAGGATCAAGTTTACCTTGAAAATTGCAAGCTAAACTAATATAAGTGAAACGATTGATGTAAAATACACTGGACAAGATGTATCGTATTTGTTGGTTATTTATTACAGTAATATAAGTTTTCATAATTTTGTATAAACAATCATACGCACAGATTGTGTCACTACTCTTCCATAATCATAATTTAATGTAAAATAAATGTTATTTTTTTAGCAGAAATAATATGGGCTAAGCCGTTTGGATTGTGGAAGAGTATACAAACACACGGTAAAACATAAAGCACGTGTAAAAAACTCTTCATAGAAATAAGTGGGAGAATAAATGGTTTCAAAACGTATAACCTAAATGGGTAGTAAAAATGGGTATTACAATTATAGTTCTAGTTTCACAGATAAAGGTTAAATTTTTTGTGTTTATTATTTTATATCTTGTATCCTTTAAAAAAAACTTAACATTTCATTGTACTTTTTTTATATGAGAAAATATTGATTTTTAAAAGTTTGCGGCCCTAAGACATTCTTGAATAAAATTAATCATTCCACCGCAATAATGAGTTGCATTGTCGTTTGATTGTCGCTTCTTGACAGCTTTTGTTTTTATTTGTGTGTATAATGCACACTTTCTAAATACAGAGATTAAAATCAACAAACTACTCACCCGCTTCAATGGCCGAATGGTCTAAGGTAGCGGCTCCAAAACTGTGGTTCGCGAGCCCCTCCAGGGTTCGCAAAATCTTCCAAGGGGTTCGTAAAAATATTTCTGTAATGGCGGATTTTTTCAGCAATTTGTGAGTAAATGGGAAGCATTAACATGTTAACATGTTTAATAGCAATCAAACGGAGTGCTTTGATACTCTTCACGACTTCATGGTAAAAAATAATCTTTCTTTGGACGAAAATGTTAATAACATGGTTATAGAACACTTTAAGGACTTGTAAAAACTTTAAGAAAATATTTACCAGCAATATCCAATAATAATAACAATTGGATTTGCAATCCTCTGGAAGAGACAGCAGTTTTGAAATCCTCCACATTAAGCGTGAGTGAAAATGAACAGCTCCTTGAAACTTTCACTGATTTTGAATTAAAGAAAATCTATAAATCTTGATTATTAATTGATTTCTGGTTAAGTTTAAAGTAGGATTTCTCAATGTTAGCAAATAAAGTTACTACATGTTTGGAACCATTTTCTTCTATGTATTTGAGCGAGAAATATTTTTCTACATATGCCTATTTAAAACAATAAATACAGAAACAAGCTCAATGCTGAAAGTTACTAGAGACTTTATTTCTCGCCTGTGGTTCCTGACTTTTTATGTAAAAGCAGCAATTTCCAGTACCACTTTTAAAAAAACGTGTGAAATGTGATAAGATATTGTGACAGTAAAGATAAGAAAATGTTACTACAGTACTTTGCTTATTTAAGTTCAGTTTTTTTTTAAATATAAATGTATAATTATTTGAACTTGTACTTAAGTTGTTTCAATATTAACCCATTATATTTGGTGGGGTATCCCAAAGTACCTATCAAAGCTATGGTAGGTTAATTTAAAGATATTAAACAATTTGATTACAATTAATAACTAAATTTTATAAAAAAATTAGGTATAAAATTAAGTGCATGGCTATGAATAGTTATCAGGGGGTTTGTGCAACTCAGATGTTTGTGAAAGTTCGCGAGTCAAGAAAGTTTGGGCACCGCTGGTCTAATACATCGCTCTCATATTATACTAGCCTGCTGATGAAGGGGAGATCGGAGTTTGAATCCTGTTTAAGTCTCTTGGCCGTAGTTTTTTCTAAATTGTTTTCCGATTTCCTTCCCCGCAAATACGGGTATGCTTCCTCCAAATTCCACCTCCCTCATCCCTAACTTGTTAGTGTAATTAGTACATATGGGTATAACATGAACAGGTAGTAAGACGCGGTGCTAAAAACAATAAAATAATTTATAACCCAACGAAGTGAATTGTTAGCAGCATCATTAATAATATGTGTAATGTAGTATTTTATAATTTAACGTCTACGGTTAAGGTGTCAAACTCCTGTGCTGGGGGTCCGGGGTTCAATCCTCAGTCCCGGCACAGATTTATCTGATCACCAAACCCTTCCTTCACCTCTGACAAGACGTGTATTAATCATAACTTGTGAATGTGTGGAATACCAGGCCTCCACCGTGGTTCGGATCCCACGTTAAACTGTAGATCCTCCATTTCGTCTCACACTCACCCTACCATTACACATTAGCGTAAGTGCGTATAACCCGAACTGGTAGTAAGACGTGGTGCTAATAATAATAATAATAATATAATTTAAACTTTAAATACACATACCTACATGTGGTAGGTCCGAGTGAACCCCGACGATCGTCTGACAGCCGGGGGCCCAGCCATCAGCAGCTTTCTCGATTACATCAATCCGTTCCTGATACCCGCCTCTTTGGAACAACTTCTGGAGCCCTCCGATGTGGTCGGGAACATCCGCTTCAGCCATCCGACGCTCTACGTCTTCCCAGGAGGGCAAGGCGACGCCGCCCTCTTCGGTATCAACGGCTTCAACATGCTCGTGGACGGAGGTTTCAACAGGAAAGCGTGTTTCTGGGACTTTGCTAGGCATCTAGACCGTCTGGATGCTGTCCTGGTGACCAGACTAAACAACGGGAACGTGAACGGAATCTCTGCGGTGTTGAGGAGGAAGAAACAAAGTCACGTCTATCCGCAGATCGGGCATTTCTTCTGTAACCTTCAGGTATTTAATACGTCCTGAATGACATCCCTTTTATAATAATGTTGGTACAACATACCCTGATCAGAACATATAAACAGAAGAAATTGTTACTTATAATTTCATTTTCAGTGTTAGCATTTATTTTATGGTCCCAGCTTATTTTAACAAGACTATACGTTTTACTTATTTTATTTTTCTATCATTAATTTATTATTGTGTACTATAATCGATTTAATAAAGCAACTTACTTAAATTTGGGATGTAGGGATCTTGAGAAACGCTCAGTGTTGCACTTTTAATAGCAAAACTTTTTTTTTTGCCAAAATAATTAAAATATTTTTTTTGTGCAAACCTAAGAGTTCAATAATTTTCTTCACATGGTAATATCAATAGTTCTTGAATATCTGTTCTGAGCATGAGAAACTTTTAGATGAAGAAAGAAAAAATTGTCACTAAATTCCAAGTCATCTTCGACAGATATTCAAGAAATATTGAGGTCACCATGTGAAGAAATTTAAACTCTATGTTTGTTCTGAAGCAATATTTGATTTATTTTGACCAAACATTTTTTTCCCACCTCCCCATGGTACTCGATTTGCCATGATAATTTAATTATCAGGTTAACAATATTTTCTTCAAAAAGTTGTTAAAAATAGCCTAATTAAAAAGCTAATTAAAAATTTAAAAATCCTGTTTTGAGGTGAATTCGGAACCCCTTCCATCCATCCACCTATGTTAAAAATTTCAGCTCTCTGTGTGCCGTGGATTTGGCTGGGCATCGCACACAAACAAACACACACAGACAAACACTTTATTTTATTATTATATAATAAGTTATGGTTGAATGGTTTCACTGATCTCATTTCCAAACGTGATGATTTGAATGTATGAAAATGTAAATAGCATTAGTGCAGATAACCATCCATTTGAGCAACTACCTACTAAAAACTATAAAAGGGTTTATCAGGGGCGTCATGCTAGGTGAGGGGGGTGGTTGATGGCCTCCCCCCCCTCCCACACACACGCCATATTGGGGAAACGCTTTAAAGTTGGAAATTTTGTGGCAAGTCGAGTTCTTGGGTTGGCAAATTATAGAATTACTCTGTACTGTAATACAGTAATTTCGACTAAAAAAGTTCTTCGACGCAGACTTGTACAGACAAATTTTAAATTCCCCAACTGTCTATTCCTACTTTTTAAAAGTTCCCAACTTCATAACTCATCAAGTATTGAAAGGAGATACCCTATGTAGTAGGGTTGAAAGAAATCTTGGTTGATAAAGTTGGCTAGTGGCACCAATGTCACTGCCTACTAATTTTAAAGTTTCTACATTTACTACTAGCCTACTATATACTAGTAACCTTGAGAAGGCTAGGTAGTATTTTTAGTTGATCACTTGATAAAGCCTGCAGTTTTTTTTACAAGCTGAGACTTTATAGTATTCCTACCCGCAATGATGATGAATGTCAAATCAAATAACACTACAACATTAACAAATAAATTTTAAAACACAGTTGCCTAAAACCTTGAATCAAGGCCCAATTATTGCCTCAAATTTTACAATTTTCCCTGGTTAGAATCCCCTGGCTTTCCTATTAATGGGGATTCCATACTCCCAAATCTTCCAGTGTCCTCAAGGTTGCCCTTGTCGCCCGGGAATTTTCCTAATATCAGAACGCCTAAAGTTGGGAAATCCACTGTATCGCGCCCCTCTCCACCCCCCCAAATATACTTCGTGTGACGCACCTATGTTTGAGACAAATATTACTTAAAAATTGTATAGTTATTTTAAAATAGTTTAAAGCATGTATTTGATTTGTTTTTAGGAAAGACGGCACGCTGCTTCGCCAGATGGCGACAAAGACCGAGACCCACTCTTGATCAACCTTTTAGATGAAGGACAAAAACTGGTGTTAAATCTTAAACATATGCAACTTCGACCACATTCATGCTACAGAGACAGCAACCAAGCCGAACCAATAAACCTTTACCATAAAGTGGGTCATGGGAAACTCGATATGTACGTTGTAAGTCCAGCACGAGACAGCCGTGAGGTCAAAGACTTTCTTGCAAAATGGAATTCAAATGATGCGCGTCTTTTCGGTCCTGGAAGGAAGGACAAAGATATTTTTCACTTTCCGCTGCAAAATCTTGTATCGGTTTGTGCGTTATTAGTATGGCAACCAGCAAACCCTAATGACACCGTCACTAGAATACTGTTTCCTGGAAGTACTCCCCAACATAAAATATTTGAGGGCCTTGATAAAATACGTCATCTCGAGTTTCTGAAGTACCCAGTTTGTTCCGTTAAGTCCATATCACCGTCCGCTTCCACAGTCACTATGACTTCTAGAGCTGGAATAAAGCATAAATCTACGCCAGCTGTGCTTGATAAAATTCTCCCGGGTGAAGGCATAGCAAAAACGCCTTCTAAGCCCCTGGAGATCAACAAGCAACAGGTCGCCAAATCAGCAACCATTCCGGTAACAGGAGGACAAACAGAAGAAAAAAAGACGAAACCATCCACCCCAGTGTCCACTTTGACTACACCTACCACTACGAAAGCACCACCTCAGGCCAAAGTAAAGATTGAAAAGGCTGCTTCCAAAACTGAACCACCCAAACCGAAGACTGAAAGTAATAAACCTATAGAGGGGGAGAAAATAAAAGGGGAGAAATCCACGAAACCTACGCCTGACGTTAAACCAAAAGAACACAAATCAAAAATAGATTCTAAATCTTCCACTGCGAAATCGAGAATTGATTCAAAACCACCCCGATCTTTGGAGCGTAAAAGTCAAAAGATTAGCACGACGACTCCAGTTGGTGAGAAAAAAGCTGAAGTTAAATCTTCCCCAACAACACCCAAGAAATCAGTAGAGTCTAAAGTCAATGGTGTCGCATCCAAAGCCGAGATTTCCAAAGTGAGCAGAGCTGCAAGTAAAAGTCGGCAGTCTCCAACCTCGACACCTGCAAAAAGTACGAAAGAAGCTAATAATAGAAAAGTAGTTGAATCAAAATATAACGTGTCTCGTGCAGCGTCAACATCTCGAGCCCCAACACCTAAATCAACAAAGAAGGAACCAGATAATGCTTCCACAACAGTAAAAAGTGAAAGAAAACCAATTAGTCGAAGACCAAAACCAGCATCTCCTAGCAAAACAGGAAAATCTCCAAGTTCGCCAGCAAAGTCTTCGTCAGCAAAAAGTACGCCAACGCCTTCCGTAAAATCAGAAAAGGATGGAGTTATTCGTAAAGTAAGAGGAGAGCCTGATAAGGCAGCGACGGATTCTTCTGCAGTATCGACACCATCAACAGCTGAACCAGAAACTGGGCCTCTAAAAGTTAAAGTTCTTCCTATAGAAGAGACTCCAGCTTTTGCTGAATCAAAGCATATTAATGAGACAGTTCAAGACAAAGTATTAAGTGCAGACGTAGAAAATTTAGACTTGGAAAAACCTAAACATAAAAAAGAATCTTCGGGTGCAGTAGAGGCGACATCTATTTTAGGCCCAATCAAAACTGAAGAATTTGAGGGTAAGCAAGGTTATGATGTAAATGACACCACAGAGACTGAAGAAGTAATAGAGGAAACTAAAATTAGTCCAATAGCCCTAGGAACAACTAGTCAAGAAGAAACCGAAGACGAAGAAGTAGCCGAGGCCAAAGAATTGGTAGCTTTGGGTGAAGACGAGCATGATGAAAGACAAGATGTGGAAATAACAGAGGAGGAAAGAACTGAGGATATTGAAGATGAGGATATAGTTATTGAACCTGGAAAATCTCTACAGGACGAAATGGAATTTGAAGAAAAACATGGAGAAATAAATGTCGAGGAAAAATATGGAGAAGAAGATGAGGATGAAGAGGAGTATTTAATTATTGAAAAAGAGGAAGTAGATCAAGTGATGAAAAATTCTTTACAAGATCAAGAAAGTTTCGAAATTAGCGGGTCAAACGAAAAAGATAATGAAGAGGAAGGGGAACTGAAAAAACATTCGAGAGATGAGGGTGAATCTGAAAAAGAGAAAAAACATGCAGAAGAAAAAGAAAAAACTGTGGTTAATGGTTTAGAAGGGGATAAAATAATCGAGGAGTCAAAAACATATTTTGTACCCGATGAAAAAGAGCAGCTAGATGACTCATTTTTAGCCAAAAATGAAGTTGACTCGGTATGTACAGCTAAAGATGTTTCTAAAGTAGCTAAGCAAACTGAAGAGAAAACATACGATGAAAATAAGGAAATAGCGGTTTCTGTTGACCATGCTAAGACCATAGATGTTACTCTGGACAAAGAAAAGGTGGAACAATTCCCTCCGGAAACTAAAGAACAAATACAAGAAGAGGTTCAAGAAATAATATCATCAGCCAAAGAAATAGTTAGCTCTAAGCTTGAAAATGAAAAAAATCAAGACGATTTGCAAATTAAACCAAAAGATACAATTGAACATTCTTCAGTAGATGATAAAAAGGAGGTCGAAAGTGACGAACAAAAAGAAATATCATCAATTAGCCCTGAAGAGAAGTTGGATAATTCTTCAGAGAAGAATCGAGAGATTACAGATGAAACAAGAGACTCTGACCAGAAATTATTGGATGAGGAACATGATGATGGAGTTGAAATAAAGGGAACTGGACTGAGAGACATGGTAGACCAAAAGTACCCAGCAGAAGAAAGCCAACCAGATGAAAAATTTTCCACAACTGTGGAATCTGGTGCTACTACAGCACCAACATTACCAGAAGATGAACGGATTCCTTTGGATGAAATCAAAGAAATAATCGAAGAAAAACATGTTAAAGAAGAAACAAAAGAAGATAAGCCCACCACAATTTTAGCTCCTCATCTTGAGCAACCTACAACCTTACCACAAGTTTTCACTCCGTCAAATATAGGCGTATTTGATACTCGTGGCCCACAAGCCCTAGCCCATCAAAGAGATATAGTCAAAACACCTGATGAGGTCGCTGACTTACCAGTGCATGAAGAAGTTGACCCTGGAATGTATGAGGGTGATGAGTTCAATAGGGAATTTCCAAAATCTAAAGATGACACGCTATTTGTAAAAAAACAGACTGAAGTTGAAGATAGGCACTCTCCTGAACTTGAAGTTAAAGGCAAACTTTCTGATGAAGATAAAAAAGAATCTCATGATAATATAGAAAATGCAGAACAGACCGAGGTGGTATCTGCCTTAGAGCTCAATCAAAGCGACCAGAAAGAAAATAAAGATCATATTGATAAAAAGGATATTTCCACTACAGTGGAAGAAGATACAAATAAAATGGGCACAGATGTAGATGAAAAAATGAGTAATAAGAAAGAAGACTTTTCACAGGATGCAGTCCTCCAGCTTAAATTAGAAAGTGACAAAACAAAAGATGAAAGGGCAACAGATAAAATGGATGGACTTGAACATTTTAAACACGCCGAAGCTGAGAGTAGTGCAACATCATTAGATAATATTGGTATAGTGGTACTTGATAATAAAGATGTGGAAGAAAAAATGCTCGCCAAAGACAAACTTGACTTGTTACAAGATGTTAATGCTTCAAATTATGAAATGACTGGATCCATTTATCAAGAGACAGAAAAAGAGGACAAAGAAATCGAAAAGGAAGAGTACGAAAAACCAGTGTTAGGTGTGTTTGATACTAAGTTTGAATCTGAAGAAAAGAAAATTGCAGAAGATCTTACCGAAAAAGAAAATTTTGTTGAAACCATAGAAGTTGAGGAAGAGAGAACTAAAAAAGATTCAAAGACAGAAAAAACAACAGAGGACTTGAGACATACATCTGATAGTCCTGAAGATGGTCAAGCCATAGATAATCTTGAAAGCTCTTCAATGAAGGAAGTTAAAATAGTGAAAGACGAAATTAAGGACATAACAAATCGGTTTATTGAGATGGAAAGGAACATAACTGAAGTGTGTGTGAATAATAAAACAGAAGACACATTAGAAACATATACAATTGAAAAACTGACAACAGAGCCAGAATCTGAAAAGACTGATATAGAAAAACCTGAGCCTCTGGGTGAAATTTTGGAGAAAACAGAATCTGTAAAAGTTCCTCATGTAGATGATGAGATTACGAAAAAAGATGGACAAGAAGATAAACCTGGTGCGACGATTTCCAACGAAAATAATTGTGAAGAAGATATCATAAAATCTAAACCTGAACTATCAACACAGCCATTAGAATTTACTCATCTACATTATGCTGAAAAAGTGGATGAAGATCAACTTGACAATGAGCAAGAAAGTAAAGATAAGACTGAATTCGTAAAGACTGATAAAGATATACAAATTGATTCAACAAAACAAAAGACTGACGATATGATTCCAGAAAAGGCTGTGATGATAGAAGATACCAAACATATAGAAGAAAGACATAAGCCACAAGAAAATGATGAAAGTGATAAATTAGAATTAGAAACAACCGGGATAAAGGATGGTGATTTAATTCTAGAAACAGTATCAGAAATTATAAATACAAAAGAAGAACAAGCTAAATCCCCAACTGACATTCATGAACACACTGAAGAGACCAAAAGTGAGGACGTTTCCAAGTTCAAGTCAATCACAGAACCACAAGAGGAGACAATTTCAAAGTTTGTCAAGTCAGAACCATCTTCCAAGCCAAATGGTCAAACCATTCTAATGGATGATAAACACCAAGCCTGTATAGACACAAAAGATGAAACCATTTTAGAAACTGATGAATTAAAATCATCCTCAAAGCTTAAGAATAAAGATGTTGAGGATGATAAGCCTGTGCATATTAGTGATACTATATCAATAGAATCCAATGACAAATACAATGAGGAACAAATCTTGGAAGATTCACTTCAAGATTCACCAGTAAAAGATATAACATCGAGACTGGATATTGACGCAACAATTGAAAAAGAAACACCTGTAAAAGATAATTTGCAATCAAGAAGCAAAGAAATATTAACAGACGATATCAATAATATATCTCAAACAAATGAAATGTTAGATGAAGTAAAAGAAAAGGAAGAAACCCCTTGTGCTATTTCTGCAGCTTACCTTGAGATTATTGAAAAACTTCAACAAGATCAATCATCTTCGGAAATAACTCAAAAACTTGATGAACGAGTGGCAAACTTAGTTTCAGATTCTCATTTCATAAGTGACGTTAAAAAAGAAACTAATGAAATAGAAGAATCAGTACTTGAAAAGGTTAGTGCCATAAAAGATGACTTTACAAATGAGAAACCTATTGTGAATGAACATACAAATGTCATTAATGTTGATACGCTTACGAAAGAACCCCTTGATAATGAAGGTGAAGAATTGACCAAACTAAACAAAGCGTTTGAACCAATATTAGTCGAAGAAAAACCTTTAGATACAGAGGAATTTGACATCGATCTTAAAATTGGCTTAGCCACTGAACTCAAACCATCAAATGAAGCAGTTGAGTTGTCACCCGGGAATAAAACCGAATTAAGTGAATTCAAGGGTTTCCATATCGAATCAGAGCGTAGAGAGCATGATTTAGATGATGATTTAGGTAAATATTATGAAGGAGACATAGAAGAGGAAGATGATTATGTCGGAAGTGAATATATAGACTCTGGCCTGGAAGAGGAACCTGTCTATGGAAAATTAGCAGCAGCTGCACTTCCTGAATATGTTACAGTAACCCCAGATTCTGCTCCACCTTCACCTGGAGACTATAAATTTCTTGAAAGAAAAGAGGACAGAGCCAAAGATGTAGATTCAACTAATCGCGTGGACAGACCATTACAACAAGAACAAATGGAAAGGTCCAAGTGTATAAATAAACAAATATCACATCTTGATAAAGAAACTAAACAACTGGAAGAAATTAAGTCTAAATCTCCAGCAAGTCTAGATAAAATATCTCCAATGCTCACTGGAGAGTTAAATGGAGACATTTCACCTCCTAGGACACCATTTGAAAATGCAAAAGAACTAGACATATCACATTCACCAACAAAACATATTTTGGAAGATAAACTAGGATCAGGGACATTCACAGCAGCATCAACTCATCATATACAAGAAATAAGACCTGACTCTGGAATATCAAGCCCTCAGTCTGTTGAATCAGGTAAAGTTAAAGACGTAGTAATTGAATCAGGAAATATTACGCCTAGTTCTGAAAAAACTCAAGGAACAGAATTAAAATTAAAGGCATCAAGTCTTAAGGAAACCGAACAAGATAAACTTACAGACGAACTTACATTAAAGTCACGAACATCTACTCCTGACTCCAAGAAACTTGGCGAGCCTTCAGATGAAGACAAACATGAATCAAGAACTTCAACCCCTAAATCAAATGATAAGCTAACACACGAAGTTAAGTTAGACTCAAGAACATCTACTCCTGACTCTGCAAAACTTGGTGAGCCTTCAGATGAAGACAAACATGGATCAAGAACTTCAACCCCTAAATCAATTGATAAGCTAACACACGAAGTGAAGTTAGAGTCACGAACATCTACTCCCGACTCTGCAAAACTTGGTGAACCTTCAGATGAAGACAAACATGGATCAAGAACTTCAACCCCTAAATCAATTGATAAGCTAACACAAGAAGTGAAGTTAGACTCAAGAACATCTACTCCTGGCTCTACAAAACTCGGTGAGCCTTCAGATGAAGACAAACATGACTCAATAATGTCAAGCCCTAAATCAATTGATAATCTAACACACGAAGTGAAGTTAGAGTCACATACATCTACGCCTGACTCTGCAAAACTTGGTGAACCTTCAGATGAAGACAAACATGACTCAAGAACAGCCAAGCCCTAAATCAATTGATAAGCTAACACATGAAGTGAAGTTAGAGTCACGAACATCTACTCCCAGCTCTATAAAACTTGGTGAGCTTTCAGATGAAGACAAACGTGAATCAAGAACTTCAACCCCTAAATCAATTGATAAGCTAACACAAGAAGTGAAGTTAGACTCAAGAACATCTACTCCTGACTCTAAAAAACTTGGTGAGCCTTCAGATGAAGACAAACGTGAATCAAGAACTTCAACCCCTAAATCAATTGATAAGCTAACACACGAAGTGAAGTTAGAGTCAAGAACATCTACGCCTGACTCTAAGAAACTTGGTGATCCTTCAGATGAAGACAAACATGAATCAAAAACTTCAAGCCCTAAATCAATTGATAAGCTAACACACGAAGTGAAGTTAGACTCACGAACATCTACGCCTGACTCTGCAAAACTTGGTGATCCTTCAGATGAAGACAAACATGACTCAAGAACGCCAAGCCCTAAATCAATTGATAAGCTAACACATGAAGTGAAGTTAGACTCACGAACATCTACTCCTGGCTCTATAAAACTTGGTGAGCCTTCAGATGAAGACAAACATGAATCAAAAACTTCAAGCCCTAAATCAATTGATAAGCTAACACAATGAAGTGAAGTTAGACTCACGAACATCTACTCCTGGCTCTACAAAACTCGGTGAGCCTTCAGATGAAGACAAACATGAATCAAAAACTTCTAGCCCTAAATCAATTGATAAGCTAACACACGAAGTTAAGTTAGACTCAAGAACATCTACTCCCGGCTCTATAAAACTTGGTGAGCCATTCAGATGAAGACAAACATGAATCAAAAACTTCAAGCCCTAAATCAATTGATAAGCTTACACACGAAGTGAAGTTAGAGTCAGCTAAATCAACCCCTAGATCTATTGAACTAGAAGAACGTGTAAAGGACGTTAAATTGGAATCAAGGTCTTCCACTCCAGAATCAACTGACCATATCAAGGTAACTCAAGAAATCAAGTCAGAGTCTCGTACTTCTACACCTAGATCTATTCATCCGGGCGATCATCTCACTGAACACAAATCAGGAACTTCCACGCCTAGATCTACAGATATAGACAACTTAACAAATAATGCTAAGTTAGAATCAAGAACGTCCACACCTAGATCAGACAATTCAAGAGAAGTTAGACTTGAATCAGACATATATACAAATAAAGCTACTGATTTGGTTAGGGCCTCATTTGAAGAGAGATTAGATTCAGGAACCTCTACACCTAAGTCGATCGACTTAGCTGAACATCTCAAGGACGTAAAATTTGAATCGGGAACATCTACACCTAGGTCAACAGAATCACGAGAAACTGATTTTACTCATCATGAACTGGGAGAAGCAAGCTTTTTAGATGATTTGGATAGACTTAGAAAAACATCTGTAGATATTAGCAAACTTTCAACAAAAGTCGAAGAAATATTGACAAAGGCAGAAGGTAAGCTAGAAGAAATGGTAAATGTTGAGGGACTACTTGGTGACAAAGAAATACATATTAAAGAGCCATCAACAAAATCCGATTTTGATGATACAATAACAACATGTGTTGAAGTAACAACATCTCATATGGAAACAAGTTCAACTCAACAAAAATCTGAGAAATCTGAATATGATAGCGAAGGTAAAGTAGACAAAGCAGACCTTACATTCACTAACACAGTTGTATTTAAAAATGAAGAAATGGTTTTGCCTTTAGAAGTTGTCGAAGCACAAGAAACAAAAGTATCTGAAAGTGAAATTATTGATTCTAAACAAAAATCTATCTTAGAAAAATCAGAAATAACTTCAGATGAGCAAATCGCTGATACATATACAAAGGTCATAGCACCAAAATTAACTGAAGGGAAGCTTACTCCAATTGATGTTGTCACTGAAACGTTGTTACCAACTGATTTACATGAAACGAAAACTCCAGAAAGAAAATCATCTGGTGTGTCAGACAGTGATACGTCTGACATTACATCAACCACCGTTCCAGAAATTGGCGGGAAATTAGAAGAAAGGGATATAATTTCCCATGAGCCACATGGTGTAGTCTCGACAGAACATACGACTTATGTTGAAACTTCTTCCAACTTAGACGTAGATCATCAAGACGCCCCAAATTCAACTACTGTCAGGCGGATGGTTGTGACTGCAAGTAGTGAGGATGGAGGAGTGGAAACAGAAGTGTGTGAGTCCGGTAGCATAACATATACTTCCAAACCTGAGACTGATACATTTGTAAGCACTTCCTCTCATGATCAAGATCACAGTAGAAGTAATAGTTCATCTCCAGAACAAACCGCATCAGAACATCCTTCAAGTAGCATTCAAGTTGAGCTTCATACAAAGATTCAACATGATCATGAACAAACACAAAAGGATTACATTGAAGAGAAAACAGACTTAGGTTACATGGTTGAAAAATCACCAGAAACAAATGGACATGTATATTCTAGTGACAAATATGACAATGAAGATATTTTATATGAAGATGACAATAACAGTGTTGGTAAGGCTGTTTCAAACAAAACTTCGGCACAGAGAGACTATGATTCTGATGAAGACATTGTTCAAGATTATGTAACAAGAAATATCTACGGCGGTAGAAACTACATAATGTCACCAATGAAAGCAATACGAACTACGCACATAACTGTGACAAAAACTTTGAGTGATGAAAGCGATGATATACACTCACTTAGTCAAAAATCAGATATATATGATAGTCATGAGGATGTTGCTGGTTCTCCAAACACATTTCAAACTACTACAACATACATGAAGTCGGTTAAAAATTTGGAAGACGAAGACGCTGACGTCCGTTACAGCAGTCAAGAGTCCATTGCTAGTGGGAGCATTCCAGAATCTTCTAAAACATCAACAGTCACCACAAAAACATACACAACAGCATTAAAAAGTTTAGAAGATGGCGAAGAAGCATACAATAAAGTTCAGGCAGACACTACAGTTACAAAACCCTCAACAAGCAAAACAATAACAACTGTAACAAAGACAATATCGGGAGATGGTGAAATTAAGACCGTTACCATAACTAAGGAAATCTCTCTTGGTGATGAAGTGGGTCATACAGTTGTAACAACAAACACTTATGAAGATGGTGAAATTGTTGAGCAACAATCCGAAGTTAAGAACGAATATGATCAACATTATGAACATGAAAAATCACTACCTAGGCTTGAGAATATTCAAGTCCACAAAGAAGACATTTCTTCTGCTATTTCAAAGGAAGTAAAAGTTACGCCTTTAGATATTAGTACTGTTGAAAAGGTGATTAGTGAGATTAGTGGCGTGGACAGTTCTTTAATTAACTTGAAAGATAAAGATGAACATGTTAACACTGTAGTTGAGGAAAAAACTGTGATAAAAGACAAAGACGGTGTAATTGAAACTGTTGTTACCAAAGCAACGAAAGAGACTAGAGACTTAGAAGAGTCTATTGATAAAGGAGATTCAACAACAATCATAACTATAAAGAAAGAGAGCAGTGACATTGGCCGAAGTGGTACTCCTGGTTCGGATGCATTAAGTGATCGAGAACTAGACTTTGGAGGCCCATTGACACCTCATAGTGATGTTAGCAGTGGACAGGCTTCTAGAGCACCAACTCATATTTGGGGAGAGAGTATTGAAGGTCGTCCAGATAGTGAAGAAGACGAGGATGGGGAAAGAGCTGGATCCCCTCTGAGTATTTCTTCCCAGCTTGCACATTCTCCTCTTCAGTATGAACATGAAATTAGTGAACCCCAAGTATTAGACATAAAGACTAAAAGTTCA
Organism: Timema douglasi; assembly: GCA_901482245.1. Lineage (NCBI taxonomy): Eukaryota > Metazoa > Arthropoda > Insecta > Phasmatodea > Timematidae > Timema > Timema douglasi. The sequence goes on from CABEEJ010000056.1 coordinate 63,563, forward strand.
AGCGACCTTATGATGGAGAGCTTCCATGAAGAAAACTATGTAGAGGCGGTAGACTTACAAAAGAAATGTTCAGACTTTGCTATGACAAGCTCTCTTTATGGGAATCTTCCACCTGAGCCACTAAGACAACCATTGGAGAAACATACGACTACACATTTGACTGAAGATCAAGATACCACAAGCACAGAAACTACTGGTTCTTCTTTCTCAGCAGGATTTGGAAAAGATAAAATAGGAACTACTACTAAAACTACGACTACTACCTACAAATACTTCACTCCTGGGGATAAAGATCCTAGTAATGAAGAAAATCTGGACTTTGAACGAGCTCTTCGTGAACATCGTTTGACAAGAGGGGAGGATTTGGCACCAACAACATCCACAGTAAGCTATCATATTGAGACAAAATCTTCTCCTAGTCATACATACAAATATGAACACTCCTCTACAGGAATGAATGGGCATAAACATGCAGATGATTTTGAGGTAATTACTGCAAGTAAGTCACACAAAGACCTTGCAAACAAAAACCTGGAAGTGAATGGAAAGCACAACGGTAATAGGGAAACAAGTATTCTTCCTTCTGATGACAAGAGGTCTTCTAGTTTTCACCAGGAAATTCTTAATTCTACTAAAGATGTTATGAAGGATGATATTACAACAAGTAGTATTGAGCATGACCCAATGTTTCACCACCAGTTTGCTTCATCATCAGCATTGACATCTGGGCAAGCTTTACCTGAACCACCACACGGGTTTGACTTAGCTACCACAGGTAAAGCCGATGATAAGAAAGACCCAATCGAGAGTTGGGGTAAGCCCCTTGGTCTTCCAGCTCCAGCTCCCCCACCAACCAAAGACACAAACACATCAGGTGAAATTGTTGCTCAGACAAATAAGGGTACGCCCAAGAAGGAGAAAAAGACCATGCAGATGAAGAAAACCATTATAATGAACGAAAACAATAAAGCAAACTCGGCGACGAAAGAAATAATAAACAAAAAACGACCCGAGTCGCCAGTGAAGCAAGCGGAAAGGAAAGGCTCATCAATAAATAAGGATACAGCTCGCAATGCTAAGTTGCCTGGAAGTCCAATTTACGTGGATCTAACGTATGTTCCACATCATGGTAACGCATACTACACAAGTGTAGAGTTCTTCAAGAAAGTTCGTGCAAGGTATTACGTCTTCAGTGGCACAGATCCCAGCAGAGAGGTTTATAATGCTCTACTAGAGGCCAAACAAACATGGGAAGATAAAGAACTCGGTGAGTTTATACCATAATCAGCTCACATTTCTAAACATTCCATTCATTAATAAGTTTTTTAATTTGTACTTTCTAAGGATTATAAAGGTAGTTTGGAAGAAATGCATAAGTATTAGCATTGTGAGAGTGTGGGCAAACTAATTTTCAAATCACATGCCAATAGGAATTAAGTGTAATGCAAGCTTCATGCCTTAAACCTATCGGCCACTACTGAGTGTTTTACTAACATAGTAGTTTATATATTGTTGCACAGTAGTCATATAAAATAAAATTATTTAATAATCTATATATTTTTCCAAAGTTTTGTCATACAATTTGTATAGTAAGTTAAATTATGCTTTAAATTAATTTATTGAATTTTTTTCATTTTATTTACTTAATTTTACCTAGTCTTGTATTAAATTGCTCTAAATATCTGATTACCAAACCCTTCCTTCACCTCTAACAAGACATCTTGTGAATGTGGGGAATGCCAGGCCTCCACCGTGGTTCGGATTCCACGTTAAACTGTAGGTCCTGCATTTCATCTCACAATCACCCAACCATTACATATTAGCGTAAGTGTGTATAACCCGAACGGGTAGTAAGATGCAGTGCTAATAATAATAATAATAAATTGCTCTAAATACATGCAATTTAGGAATAATTTTCAAAACTTTATGACATTCGTATAGCTAATTTTGAACTATTTGATTTGTGTTGAAGCAATTATATTAAAAAAAATAGTATCTCTATGAAATGTAAATGTGGTTTCACATGTTATCTCTAATGACATATTAACTTTATTCTAGAGGTAACTATCATTCCCACATATGACACCGATACACTTGGCTACTGGGTGGCCGAGAATGAAGACATACTTGCCAAGTGCAAGATTGACTTGTCACCATCAGCCAGTCGATGTACAATTAACCTTCAAGATCACGAGACCAGCTGTTCAGCCTATAGGCTAGAGTTTTAGACAAGTTGATGCATCCACTAGTTGGGAGAGACATGTGCAAAGAATTGAAGAGAAAGAATTATTATTTTTCTGTAATTACCCTTAGTGATCATATTTAAACAAGTTTTAAAAAAATGTTCTAAAGATTTATAAATATATATATATAGATTTTGTTGATGTTTGGTTTGCAATAGTCTGTAAATACACATATTACTGTTAAATATTTACTATCTTAATTTAAAAACCATACTTTACTAATATTCAAAGTCTGATTTATTACAAATTCACCAATACTTGAAATAAACGGATCATAATGTAGTGTTGTACAATAAATAGCAGTCGAAACAAAAATTGACACAACTATGAACTTTGTTAATATGTGTTATTTGTGTTGTGTATAGATACACTTGATTTAATAAAATTATATTTTCTTGATTAAAATCTGTTTGCAATTATCATAGAACTCTTTTATTTTACTGTATTGAAAATTAAACATCAACAAATTTTTTCTTAAACTGAAAGAGGATTATTTTTTCCCCCATATCATATATGAGATAAACAAATATTAACCAATCAAGGTTACAATCAAATGGGATATTAATCTTAGATTTGAATGCCTCCAACAGCAAAGCTAGCTTTAATGAGAAGCAAAATGTTTCACAAACGTGGCCTAGAGCATTTTACTGTCTTTCAAAATGGTAAAAGTACACTAAAATGAAGTAAATAATTCAAAGCAGTGATATAATATATTTGATGATATAACACAGACAAAAAAAAAACATCATAAAGAGATTGAATATTATCATAGCAAGTATACCAAAGAGTTTTAAAAAGATATTAAAAAACATTGTTGTTTAATTCGTTTATGGCATGATTAGCTTGTAAATACATTAAACTAGCAGTGCTAATATATTTTGAAGTAATTAAAACTTACATCAAAAAAATACTTGATTTAATTTGTTGAACAAATAAAATTTAATCAAAGTATAAGAGTATAAGTTATATTAACTACCTATATTTACATACACATTTTAATTGTAAATTAGGAACATAAATAGAATTTCGTTTTAATTTTCTCAGCTTGAGGTTGTAGAGTAAATGGAATATAGAACATAATGGGAAGAGCACTTCAAAGATTTTAAAATTAATTTTATTATTGCCATTTGTACTGTTGAAAGTATGCATTAGAGGAAACATGGCTATATCACAAGAGCTACACTTTATTCTCACATTCAAACATAACCAGCATGATGATAAACTGGATTACTGTTGACCTCGGTGCTAAAGTGCTTGCCTTAGGACCCAATGTTTGTGGGTTCAAACCCGGCCGGGGTCGGCGGATTTTTCTTCGGTGATAAAAATATGTAGCACAACGCCCTTCGGAGGGAAAGAAAAGCTATCGGTCCCATGTTGATTGTGGCTAGTTAAACAACTCTGGAAGGTGTGTGAAAATACCTTTCTCGGCAAAATGGGTAGGCCCTTTCACTCTAGCTCATAGAAATTATTGTGTCCTAATATAATCAGTCGGTTCAGAAAGTGCATGTTAAATACCTCAAATAAATAAATAAAAATTAGATTACGCTGCAGCCAATGAAGTGGATTTTTCAAATTTTCAAATTTAGACAATTATTTAAGGGTTAGTAAATACTATTAGTGAATAAGGAAAAGTAACAATGAAAACAAGCAATATTTTAATTATATTTGGATTAGATGTAAGCATGCCATCATATAAAAACACATTTTAATGCAACTTTGATTGTATGCCCTTTAAGGTTTTGCCACACATATCAGTTGAACATCTTCCAAAATCCTGATCGTGCCCAGCTCGAAGATGCCGGTTCCACACTGTTCCTAAACATTTTTAAAAGGGCAGTTTGCCTATAGATTTCAGTGACAAGTGGTATTTTTATATGTACATCCAATAGGATAACATTTTTGCCAATTTTAGCAATAATGACTTTGGTGTGATAGCACTAGAAGAAGAAGAAAAGGATAGCAGTAGAATTAAACGATTGAAAAGGATGTGGGTTCACAATGCATGGAAAAATCGGCCAGTGTAAGGGCAGTTTGTGACTTTGTATCTTCATTTTATGTACGTAAGATGAAATGCAATGTCCTTCCACTCTGGAATCTGCTCAAACAACTGATTTGAGTCAGAGCCAGAGCTGGGGAAAAAGTAAACAAAACTACTTCCACCCGTTCCCTGAGACAATGTCCGGAAAGTCCTAACACATGACAATGATGTGTTCACAGACTTAATCATTTATGTTGTATTGATCGTGAACCGAGCAACTTATATCACCCGAACGGCGTCCAGCCCAGACGTGACCCTGATTTGTGTGACTAAACCAATTTAAAGAAAAGTGTTGAATATTTATGCTCATTTGATAGCATGTTTCCTCTCTATGAGCAATCAGCTGTTAGATTTATAATTTATTTTTATTTAACTATTTAATGATAATTACAAATACAAGTTTAGAATGACGGAAGAAAAGTTTTGGTTTCAAAGAACACAAATGAACTAACCACTGTTGTAACATTATCAATCAAATTAAGAATTTAGATTTGATGCCTACTCTGATACATCAACATTGAATACAGCATACTTCTGAAGTATACACAGTTAATACAAGATACAATATGTGACATATTGAAAACTAGCTTTCAATTGCAAATTCACAGCCCTTTTGTGGAGGAAATGTATTTTAATTTGAAATTTTGCCAGCCGATGATATATTGTGTTTGGTAAATGTTTTACCTCTAATATCATTATGTGTATCTAATAATAGTCTAATTAATTTATTGTATTCTATATTATTAAATTGCGTGAAATAATTATAATAAATAATTCACCATACAAATTGGTGTTTCAGTCCAGACATGAGTCTTAGCTATGATTTAATGTCCAGGTAATAAAATGAAAATGTTTAATTCTACAAGTTGTAAGTTTTCTATCAGAAGAACTAAATAAAAACTAATTAACTAAAAATATATTAAGACAGCTCCATTAGCATACTTCCATAAAGCTTTGTTGTGTGTTCTGTATCTTTAGAAGAACGGAAAATTTTCAAATGAAAGAGAAATTGTTATTACTCATATCTCACTGGGAAAGTGTTCAGTTTTTGGTTAAATAAATGTGTAATTATATTATTAGGGTTTAAAAGAAAAAAAAATTGTACTAAGTAATATTATGATACTAATAACTAACTGTGGATGACTGTATGTAACTCACGTATATGCACATCTTTAAACCTGCCTACATTTTATTCAAATTGTACTTAAAAATACATACACTTTGTTTATTCCACTTTTATTTTCAACTGTTCCACACTTTTTGAATAATTAAACATTTTATAGAAATGCACTTAGCTGCATTAGTTCAAACATTTACAATATTTCAAAAATAATTAAAATGTGTTACAAATTTCATTAGGGGTGGGAAATATAAACCACATATAGTTTTATGATAACAAATAGGTTGATTTTAAATTTATATGATAATAAAGCTCAGATAAAAGAAAATTGTCAAGAATTACATTTTAAAATGCTTAATCAATCCCAAAACAAAGTAAATAGTTAAATTAAAACAATAATTTACAAAAAAATATATATATTAATATGTCTTGTTTGTGATTATAAAATAGTGTTTTATCTTCATAAATGGTAGATAAGTTTTCTGAAAGTATCTCAAATTAATATTTTTTAAATAATAGTAAATACTAACCCATGAAAATTAAAATAACACTTTAAGAATAAATTTAAGATGTTTTGTGCAGCTGATTTAACATTAATTCTGCAAGGATATTAACAAAATCAAGCATGATATTTTACAACAAAAGTAAATTTAAGCTATACAATTAATTCAACTTTGACCTTATGTAAGGATTAATAAAATAAAGTTTTAAGTGTAGATTTAAAAAAAAACTGAAATGCTTCTATATTTCAAGAAATATACTGTCTCCAACTTACGAAAAAAATGTGTACCAAAAAGGTTTTGTATGTTACCCGTTGATAGCATATAATCAAATCTCCCACTTCCTCAGCGCTATAAAAGGGGAAATGTGTTTCAGCCCAACAAAAATCAACATTCAAAATCTATATTTTGTGAGCAACATTATCTCCCCCTTAATTTATAGGATAATAGCACATATCTTCCTTGACATTGGTTCCCCAAAAACACACTTTATCATCTTATCCGCCAATAGTGTGGGTATAGTCAAAAACTTATTAAATAGTCCACAGAATGCACAGAAAGTCTACTCTGGGACACCAGTAAAGGCTGGACTTGCAAGTTGGCTCATATTGTGAAACACGTTGCAAAAAGATGGAGATTTTGAAGGTTGTTCATAAGTTTGAGTGCTCTTTAAGATAGAAGTTCGTAAATTGGAGACACGCGATATTACAGTTTACTACATTATAATTTTGCAATACCTATAACAAAATAAATTGTCATATTATGGAGTATTTTCATGGAATCTCACTCAATGAATGACTGAAAAAATATCTGACTCATTTGCACGTGTTCTGTAATAATTTATTTTGTATACATATATTCATGTTAACAGCTGTGATCAATGGCTTTAGTTTCCACCCCTATATGAATAATATAAACATAAATGTATTGTTTGCCATTTTATTAAACACTATGCTGTTTTAAATAATTAATTGACATATTAAATTTTCAGTGAATAAGTATGGTACTTCAAGATAATAAAAGTTGCTATTTATTGTTATGTACATGTTGTGCCAGATAGATTTTTTATAACTGCGCAGTGAGCAATTAGGACTTTGAGAATGATATAAATAGATATGAAAAAGAAAAGTATGTATTTATATATAAATATATAATATTACTTAAGTTCTTTTTTTTTTATAAATGCTCAAAAGTACTAAACGAAGAAAGATGATACGGTAATGTAAACTTAGCAAACACTACAAGATAATTTATTACTTTGTGATTAAAGGATTGAATTCAAGTAATTATAGGTTGGTATTACTAGTGATGAGACTGTTAGAATTTAAAAAAAAAAAAAGTTAGGTTGTACTCTATTCATTATTGTGTTGTCAACTTTTTGTTTTATTCATGATATTTTGTTCTAAAATGTGTAAGACATTCTACTATAACTACCAATTCTCTTATTTCATGAACAAACAATGAATAAAAATAAAAATTTACACTAAAAAATATGAATCTGCCATTAAAACATAAAGAAAATGTAGAAATGTTGTTCAAATGTTTACAGGGTTTTGTTGCTTTAAGCAAATTGCAATAAGATATATATACATTTAAATTAAATAAACATTTTCACTTTTATTTTAACTCCTCAAATACATTTTGCTTCACAACCATATTTTCATATTCAAAGGTATCACTAGGTGAACTTTACAAGAGTAAAGAGACTGTGGTATCACCTTCTAAGATGGTGTCAAAGTAAACCTTACAAGTGTGTGAACCATGGTGTCACTTTTTAAGGTACCATCAAGTTAACTGAAAATAGTAAACCATGATATAAACTTCTAAGGTATTGTCAAGTGAATTTTACTGGGCAATAGCACATGGTGTCACCTTCTAAGATGGTGTGAAATGAATGTTACAGGAGTAAGCCATGGTGTCACCTTCTAAGGTGTTGTCAAATGAATGTTACAGGAGTAAACTATGGTGTCACCTTCTAAGGTGTTGTCAAATCAATGTTACAGGAGTAAATCATGGTGTCACCTTCTAAGGTGTTGTCAAATCAATGTTACAGGAGTAATCATGGTGTCACCTTCTAAGGTGTTCTAAAGAGAACTTTATAAAAGTAAACCATGGTGTCACCTTCTATGGTGTTATCAAATGAAATGTATAAGAGTATAATCTTCTAAGGTTTGACTATGATATCTAAGTAGGCAGCACAATATGGAGGGATGCTTGTTAATATATGAAAAGTCTCTCATGAGTGCCACTGCCTAAATATTTGATATTTGAGTTTCATTAGAAAATAGTTTTCAGCACAATATAATAGAAAACCATGACCATAACAAGAGTATGGAAATATGTACGGTCTTTTTTTGTACTTAGTGTGAAACAAGAGTTGAATGATCAGAGTGGTTTGATGTTTGATGTATCCTAAACATTTTTTTTTAATATCAATTAAATTATAATTTATTTAACTATATGTTGGAGGTAGTCATTCACACTTTGAATATTTTAACACTGAAATAGCTTAGTGTGTGTGTTGTTTATTTTGTGGCCTAATTTATTAATTTTTACTGTAGTCACATTAATTTAATTATGTAATTAGAATTGTGTTGTTGATTATTTATTATTGTATTACTCTTTTTTTTTTCTAAGATTTAATTTTACAAGACATTATATTATTCAGGTATGACTGGGAACTTGCTTGCGTGTAAAGGACTGGAATTAAAATACGAGTAAATATTGAACAATAAAAATTATTATTAAAAATGGCATAAGTTATGGTAAAACTGTTATGATTATTATCGCAATGAATAATTATTATTATTATTATGGGTAGCTCATAAATAAACACATGAACCAAATCAGAATTAACTGAGCTTCGTTGTAAAGAAATAAGAGAAGTGAATATGTATTGTAAAATTGTAAGCTGATGAAGCTAAAGTTGAGATTGTCATGGTGCTATTACTACCCAATAATGCCTTGTTAAAAATGCAAGAATGTTATAGACCTTACTTCAATGATAAAGCTTTGAAAAAAATATATATACTTCTAAAATATTTGATTCATACTTTTTCTTAGAAATAATTTTGTTTTTTAAGTATAATTTATGTGTTTTACAAAGTGTATTCTTAATACTAACATACCTACAGTTATTTTAAGAATGTCTATTATTATGTTAATTTGCATTACTTGGGGTCATTCAGTCATTGGATAATAAGTATTTATCATTGATAGCTTGTGTTAAACTTTCCTTTATTTTACTTTGCAGTGTGCTGTAAAAAAAATGCTTCGACTTATTTTTTTAAAATAAATTTAATGCTTATCATTCGATCACCAGTTTCTCAAAAATAGTTTCAAGTTTAGAAAAATATTTTTGTAAAGAAAGAAGTGTGTGTATGTGCTTCCAAAACTTACTATGTACAACATAATAATAATGAACAGGAAATTTTACTAGTTACATATATAACTTTTTTTTTAGCTAATGCATTTATTTAAAATACTGAGTAAGTAATCATTAATTCATAAAATTAAATTTTATGTAGGCCTTTTAACCAATCTCTAACAAGTACTGTACCCAGATACTAAATTAGTATGACCTAGAAAAACATAAGTGAAAATTCTTTGAAAAAAAACAATCTACTTGATTATTTTTAAAATTTTTAAATTGTATTCGATAAAATATATTTTTAATCTTAATAGAGTTAAATTGGCATGCAATTATTCAACTAATTTTTTTAATCTTTATTAAACAGCCATTGCTGTATTTTTTGTTGTTTAATATAAAAAATATTTTTAACTAAGAAATAAAATAGCCTAGTTCTTTAGTTGATGTGTTTAGTTTGATTTTCTATGAAAAGTGATGACAACATAATATTGAGTATTTTTCGTGAGAATCCTGGAATTTGAAAACTTTATCTCTTTATTTAGAAAGTTTATTCAAATGCCAATATTATTATTATTATCAGATATTCAAGAACTGTTGATATTACTATGTGTAGAAAATTAAACTATACATTTACTTAAGCATTATTTTATTTATTCCGTTCAAAACATGTTTTGCTATAAATTATCCTGAAAAAATACTGTCCTTAATTTGTGTGTCTCTTTTAATCCCATCTTCTTCTTCTTCTTTTTTTAGTATGGGTTATATTCTTCAGCCCCTCTTAATATGTACCTTATTTCAAAACCTATATAGCTTTATTAAAGCTATTAACAAGACCTTTCGTGACCATTATAAAAGATTATAAAAAAACATTAAAGTCAAAATGTTTCCCTATTATTTGCTTGATTCAAATAGGCAGGGTATGTGCGGCATTAACTTGATGGAGTAAGGTCTATTACATTCCAAATGTCAGGTTGGACAATGCAGGGAATGCTGAATGTTTGTTGTGGAGAAGATTTTTAAAATAACAATAATAATAATGTGTCACAAATTTTAGCCAGACTTAACCTTTTATTCATTGCAATTTCAATACACATAAATTGATGCCCTTAGAAAAGTTTTAATTATTGAAACATTGTTGGATGAAGGACAGTTTTGTTTGTGGGATCGAGAAGTAGTCTACCCAAGTATAGTAGATCATCATTAAATCATTAATTTAAACCTCGGCCTTTTAGATTAATGTTATTTTGGACCAGAGGAAGTGGAACCCTAAGTAAATAAATTAAAAAAAAAAAGTGAAGTGAGGGGATCCTTCAGTTCCGAACACCCCCCAAAGTTTAGGAGGCAAAGAGACATATCGGCTTTCTCTCTCTCTCTCTCTCTCTATATATATATATATATATATATATACACACACACACACACATATATTAAAAGATTAAATGCCACTAAAGGTTCCTTTTATTCTACTCCTACTCATTTTTTCTTTTTAATTCTTTTCCTATTCTCTCTAGCTTTCTAAGCACCCTTTTTTTTTATAAGTGTTGCAATATTTAGACCTCAATATGAGTAAAAACTTTTCTCGAAGCAATATTCTTTCTTTCATATAATGAACAAATTCACACACTTTAAAGTACTGCAATAGCACTATGTCTCGTAATGTGCACTCTCTAGCCATTACTACATACCTGGTTTGGACCTAAAAGTCTTCCTTTTAGCAGTTTCTTGTAGTCTCTCGCTGAAAGCAGCAACAGGCTTCAATGAAAGACACTACCTTTGTTTAGGGGAGTAGAGACATCTGCCTATCTTTGAGTCCAAACATCAACTCCCTAGTTCAAACCATACATCAAGCACAGCTATATGGTTGTTGTCGGAACAAGGCCGGTTTGACGGGATTATACTTTTACACTGTTATATCCCCTTAACTACCTATTTGACCAACCACATACACAATAAAATAGTGGTAGAGAGTTTGTTAATAGTATTTAGAGGATAAAAATTGTACTGATTAGGAGGGGGGAAAGTTAATAATCCTCTCTCGTCAAGCCAGGATTTCCTCGGCTGCAACCCACAAACCACCATTGGCATTGATCAAGGAGTGATTTTAAGCCGTTAATTGATATTTTTCAATAATTTAGTGTTTATTAACCCCTCATTATTCTGAATTTATTATTATTATTGTATATAAAAAAACCTATTGGCTTTTTTCTCTTTTTAATATTCGTTGAAATATAGAAACATCAAAGGTCAAATCCAAATGAAACATGTTGAATACATTTTGTTATAAAAACCTCTTTTCAAATATATTTACTAAGTTTAATGTTATGAGAAAATAATGAGTATGATAGGTAGCAGAAAATGTTTGTAGCTTAAGGGAGGACATAATTTTACCAGTTGCCCCTTTGGTTGAATGAGATAGAACCATGAGCTATAGTCCAGCAAAATACCTGTGTGACCAAAACTACCGTTAAATACATATTATTCAACATAAGTGTTTATGAGCTATAAAACTACATGTAGCTATTGTGAAAAATTAAAAAGTCAAAATATTTTGTGTTTTGTTAGTCACTTGTATTATTGTGATATTTTGTGGGCGAGAGTATTGAGCTTCACAGGCCGGCTCACCACCCCCTCTGGGAGACAAGGTAGAAACTTATCCTCCAAGTGTTAAAAAAAACCATACAATTCAAAATTCACCAAAATTGTATTCCAAGGTATAAATATCCCCCTATTCCCCTGTATCAAATGCTTGTAAGAATAACCTGAAGCTAATAGTCTGTGATTGTAATTGCAATGAATGAGGAGTGACTCTAAAATTTGCCTATTAAGCTGTATAATTTTTTTTAATCACGATTACTATACTTTCTATTAACTTCCTGTAAATTCTACATTAAATACTTACAAGTTAGAAATATTATATTGCACCTTGCTTGTAATTTCAATGTGTTTCTTTATATTTGGAAAGGTATTTCGTTTCTATTTGTTTTTAAATAATTATATCAAAATAATATCATATATCAGTTTTTTCTAAATGCATTTGCTTAAACCCATTGGAGCTTCTAGTCATCAAGTTACGCTATCTCTGCTTTATTAATGGACCCAAGCCATTGTATGTATGGGTTATGTATGAGGAATAACTATTTAAATTAAATAAACAATAAAAAAATTGTAAAATAAAACTATACAACCTTTTATTTAATTTCATTGCCAGTTTGTAACATACTCAACTTTGCTTTTAATGGGCAAAGAAAGGGGTTAAGATTGTTAATGCCTCCTCTACATATTCATTTGAATGTCTCTCTGAATGCTAAATGTCAGCGACGCAAATAAAGTTGAATGTTTGCCGTCCATAGAGGCAGCTTCATTCGAGTTCAGATTAAGTCATGATATATCATAATCATTATGTAGTCGGTGTTTTGGATTCCATTTTACAGGTTCTCCCTGATAAACTTAAAATTTCAAGGTTAATTTGTTGCTCCAGAAATTTCAATATTTTAAATATAAGCGAAAACGACAAAGCGTTCTTAGTACTGAAAGTGCAAAGACCTGACAGCTGAATGAGCGACGTGAATATGTAGAGGGGTGTGCTAGTGTTCAGGTCCTATGATTTGAACATACAAGTGTTTCACAAACATTTCCCAATAGTGGACCACTTGATAAGCGTTCAATGCACACACGGACCACCCGCCTTAATATACTACCTACCTGCCACCTGTCGAAGCGGAAATTTTATAAGTGTGTATCATGTAGTATTTATCTAACTTTAATTCATATGTACACTTCACAGTTCAATTTTCATAGCAAGAGCCATATATGACAGCAAGAAACGATACTATATCTACTTTCAAGTCGTCACATGTCACTTTTGATATATGTTATTAATAAAATAACAGTAATAAAGTAGTAAAATTTGTATGTATGTCGGATCTTCCTATGAAAATTGGGTAATTGTGGAACAAATTCAAGATAACCTAGTGGAGTGTTAACCTTTCGATACAATGCGGTAGGGGAAAATTGATTTATTTCTACCCTGATTATTTATTTATTTTAACTTAACTGTATCATTCGTGATGGTATTGCCCAGTTTTATTTTTGAAACATTGCTATTAAGAACTCAATTAACTTGTCTCATCCAAGAAATAAGAAAATTATTAAATGGTGGACCTAAAAAAAACTCTTAATAGATTAAAGATTAATTAGCAAGTATAATATAATAACTATAGCGAGGGGTGTTGTGCGGCTGTATAAGCTAAGCACAGCAGTTTCTGAATTGCAACATAAAGTATTTCCAACTTTGTAGAGTACACCTTAGCCTTAGAAGCAGCAGTGGGTACTGGGTACTAGGATCAACTTCTATAGTAATATAGTTTAAGCATATGAAATCCAGGTTCCCTAAGGCTCATTGGTCAAGATTTCTGACTACCTAGAATTGGAGGAGGGATCAAATCTAGTTTTTGCCAAGTTACTTTAGTAACTCGCAGTATAATTATTATATTTAACAATCTGACATCTTAGCTCAGTCGATAGCATGTCTGCCTACCGAGCTAAGGGTCCCGGGTTTGATTCCCAGCATGGACTAAAAATGTATCATTGGTGAAATGTGGGTTTACCCTTTCAAAATAATAAATTAATGGCCGGGGACTGGATGTTGTACCTTTCCTAGTCTTAAATTAGATTAAAAGGCATATAAAGCTACAACAGGCCTAGCAAGCTGATAATGGAAAAATATATGGCCTGAATTTAAAAAACTAATCCATACCATAAGCTGGAAACATTAATGGATGTAAAGTAAAGTAGATATTTAAATAAATGTAAAGTAAAGTATATATTTATCACCTTCCTGAAAACATGATGATCCCAGAAAAAGACAAAAGTGGATGACACAACACCCACAAACATATAGTGTGAGCACATGTGGATATGTACACTTTTTTTGCTATTATTGAAACACATGTCCTATTAATATATTAAAAAAATTATTTTTGTGTTTGCTTGTTACTCTTTCACACACAAAAATAACTTTACAGAATTGACTGAAATTTTGAATGGATATAACATGGTTAGCATATAGGCTAATTAAAATGTACCTCTGCCATTTTATTTCAAGATGGTGGCTACAAAACAGTCTAAAGCTTTAGTTCCTAAACTTTGAGAAACCTGACAACCAGAGTAGTAATAGTAATAATAATAATGCTATAAATTCATCAACTAAAGGTAGTCAGGGTATGAATGAAGTTCCTAGATATAGATTAGAGATGATTGCCATTTTGAAAGAAAATGACAGATACAAACTACTAAGTTTTAACCCATATAGAGCGTTAGCTAATAAGCTATGAGAAGCCTGAAAACCAGTAATAATAATATTGCTATGACTCTTCAGCTGAAGGTATTCACGGCATGAAAGCATGGTTGTATTATAAAACCCATTTCATGCAAATAGCACATTTAAAGTAGGGCCCCCATACTCAATGATTCAGTATCTGCGGTTTACCACTGCCCAATTTTATTTATTTTTAACTAAGAAAAAAAAAGTTTATAAGTTTCAAACCATGCGCCAAGCGAGAACCGGCCATACTACCAGCAGCACAAACGCACTATGGGCATTGTGATACCATATCACTGTCATCATTAGTGATCACTGCAACAAGAATAATGAAGAATAGTAAGTAAACTGTAGTGTACAGTACACGTTATTATTACTTTATTTAATGTTGGTAATGTCTTACTGTGAATAATTTATCAACTGAACTCTACCATATTTATGTATGTTAAATGACTAACACGTTATATATTATTTCGGTTATATCCACGGTTTCGCATAACAGCGGTAAATCTAGGAACGTGTTACCTGTAGATATGGGGACCCTACCTTATTATCTAATCTAAGGTTAAGTTAAGAGGGGGAATCTCAAGGAAATTCACTAGTATTTGCCTGAAAATATAACAAGTATAAATTATGTAAAACAAACACTTTCCAAGGTATCTAGTAGGGATTCGCGTCCTGGTCTCTCTAGTTTGGAGTAGTAAACCTTACTTTAACACTTCCGATTGCTCCATCCAATTTTTCTTCTTGAAAATTAAAGTTTAAATCTATTCAAAATAAATTTAAAGCACATTTATAACTTCACAAGTGTTCATCATATACTCAAGACTGGTAAAGAGGAAGACAAAAATATTAATATAACAAACTGTCGGAACCTAATAATTTTATTCAATTGCATTTAGTACAGTAAAAAATAAATAACACTTTATAAATATTTATATTACAAAACTATGTTATTTATACCAATATAAATGTATATAAATAGTCTTTACTAATTTTTCAACTAATCTAAAAATTGAACAGTCACAATATTAAAACGAAGGACAGACATAAATAAAAAAAGAGGAATGCACATTTCACAACAAAATCTTTAGTTTTGTTTGTAAAACAAATACATCATAAATGATTTGATATAATGTCACAGAAAAAGAAGATTTTAAAAAAGTTTCTTACTTTAAATGTGATTATTCAATATTCTACAAACCTAACAATAGAAACTATAAGATTATTTATCATTTAACATGTAGTAAATGTATATTCAGATAAACTACATTTTAACAAATTATAGGCACACTTCATTATAGGAGCTTTATTTACAAATTTAATTTAATTCAAAATTAATTTGAAACAGATTTCATAAAAACCAACAGAGAATATTAATACAATATTATACCATATATAAAATTACTTGTAGTGTATCATCCTACTCTTTAAAGTAGCAAGATTATAATGAGACCAAATAGTTTCTTAAAAATATGTGATCCTTGCTATTTTGTTTGGATTGAAACCCATTGTTTACATTTATATCCACTTATAAAATAACATTATTTCAAACAATTATGCCAATGCCATTTTCTTTATTTTATAATAAACTACAAAATTATTCAATATTATATTTGGAAGAAGGTACAGGAAAGTTGGATAGAAACATATAAAAGTAACAAACACAATATTGTTTTTACATTGAAAATAAGAACACAGTTTACACTTTACATTGCTGCCATTGGACAAAGAATTAATGGCTGCCTCTTTAAGAAAATCTATCCCTACCACCCAATCCCTTGACCTAGGTTTCATTCTATAGGAACTCATCAGGAGGGAGTGTGAAATGCGCAACGCAATTTCCTAAAAGAGTAGACCATAATGACACAAAAGTGATAAAAAGGAAATTGGTAAAGAATTATAGGACACTTATATAGTCAATTGTAAAAGGAATAACATTAAGGTCAAACACAGGAAATGGAATTACCTTACTGTATAGAGCTAAAAGAGGTTTTCCTTATAGAACAAGAACCTCATAGAGCGAAAAGAGGTTTTCCTTGTAGAACAAGAACCTCATAGAGCGAAAAGAGGTTTTCCTTATAGAACAAGAACCTCATAGAGCGAAAAGAGGTTTTGGTTTAGGGATAAACAATTTCAATGACTATTGAAAATGGCCTACTGGCAGTCAAATGTAAAAATAAAAGATTATTCACACTAAAATTAGTTTGGTGTGCAATTAATAGAAAGTAAAAGACAGATTAAATACAATTTTAAAAAAAATTGTCATATAGTAAATTTGAACCAGAGTTCAAATAATATCATACACAGAGATTAAAACTATGATACCAATGGTATATTTATACAATAAATTGAAACAATTGCCAAGAAATCATTATTTTAAAAACATATTACAGTCCATTTAAACTTAGCTACAATGTAAGAAAATTAAATCTGTCTTAATTATATCTATAAAGTGGATGCAAGAACTAATGTCTTAAAAGACAGCTTAAGAGTATATAACAATATCTCAGATGGGTGTGCTAAGGGTGGTTTTTCCTTAAATATTTTCCCACTATCTCCATGGAAATTAAGGTATATATTTTTCTAAATTTTACCTTTTACAAACCAACTCTATCAGTGTGATTCAAAGTGTATACCCTAAAGAGTAAAAATTTGTGAAGCAAAAAAAAACACAAACAAACTCAAAAGGTTTTATTTCAAACAGTTATTGATCTAAGATAAATATATAAATATGAGTTCATAGAAGGGCCTAATGTGTTAAGTGTCCACACTTACTTAGCCATTATTATATGAGATTCATATTTTTTAAATACTGTAAAGCAACTATAGGCTGTTTCTCACTTGATAACAGAAAAAGTCTGATAATCCGACAACCAATGGTCCATCGTTGTGTGTTTTGTCTTATGTAAGCTACATTCCTTTTGTCAATAAACTAGACTACGCAATACAAGTCCTCTGCCACCCCTTTCAGCTCCCAGAATTTTCTTCTTTCCTTCAAGTTATCTACATATTTGAATCCTCCTTCATCCTAAGCTTTTATTTCTCCCAACCTTTCCTTATATGACATCTTGCGGAAAACAATTCCTCCTAAGTATGTGTCTGAACCAGTTTGCTTTGTACCGAAGAATCACATCCAAAATGGTTCTCTTCTCACCCAGTCTTCTTAGGACTTCTTCAATTGTCACCCTGTCTTTCCACCTGATCCTCTCAAGTCTTCTCCAGTACAACATTTCAAAGATCTAAGTATTTTTGTCCATCTCCCTCAGAGTCCAAGTTTCTGGTCCAAACGTAGCATTTTATAAGTTTGTTTCCTCAGTTCTAAGCTCAACTTGCTGGTCAGCAGTAGCCTCTTCTTGTTGAAAGATTACTTGGCCAAGGTAACCCTCGACCTAATTGCCTAGGTGCAGTAGGCATCCTCTGTCAGCAGACTTTCCTGGTACTTGAACTGCTATATGCTTTCCATTTACAGGTCTCCAATTTTGATTTTCAGCGGCTCTTCATTTTTTGAAATCCTCCTCACTTTTGAGCTCCATGCCATATATTCTCCCTGTCTCCAACAGCTGGTCCATCATTTCCTGCTTTTTTGTTTAAATTTGTGAAATTGTGCATTGATTTGTATTACATAGCTTGTTTGTAATTGTGTTGTAAATGTTTTCTGGACTTAGTAAAAGTGTTAATAGAGCTAACCATGACCAGTTTCAAAATTATTTTTCTCGTTTTTACCACATTACAAAGATAGTCTGATATTTGAAATTGGAGTATTTGGTAATCCTGCATTGCCGAAGTCCAGAGCGTGCCGGATTATATGACATTAACTGTACATAGTTATTGGAATGTTAAAGATAAATCAAAATAAAATAAAGGGGACTTTACTTATTGTTCACATCACTTTTTTCTAAAATTATATCTAATAATAAATATAATAACAGAACTGTAATGTTGTAAAGTTGACAATAGTATTAATATGACGAGCATCAAAATCAATGAAACATTATGTAACATACAACAGTTCAAAGATTATGTTATTATTCCTAAAATTTATATTTCCATCTTAGCAGGAAGTAAAACTTACCTTTGTGTATTATTTAAATCGATAGGCGAGTTTACGCTGTTGACTTGGTTATGTTATAATATTAAGAGTTATTGACCATGTGGTTCTGATCAAAGTGGATGATTTATATTGAGTTTTTTTTTGCAAGAAAAAATTGTAGTTGGATTTGAGTAGATATAAAAGCTGGTCAGTTTTTATGTAAACCTAAATGTACTGCAAAGTGACATAAAATGAATTATTTAATTTTATTCTTAGTTAGATTGATTATTATTTAGACTAGGCCTAATATTTACATAACATACAAAGCTAGACATAGCTTTCCAAAAATAGCCTTAAGAAAACGTCAAATCAAGAGTAAATAGGCCTAGATCATCAACTATAATGTCATACATAACCAGCCGCAATACCCGAAGCGGAGGAAAAAAACTCTTTGGTCATTAACATAGATACCAGGTCAATTGCATAAACATGCCTAATGTGCTCGGCATTATGTTCCAAATAGCTACACACCGATGTATTTATTTTTAATAGTCTTGATATTCTCTCTACTTTATATCTTCATTAGACTGGGTTTATATGTATGCATAAGGCATTACTAATAACAAGTAGTCCATAGCAATTAATGTACATAAAGTTGAAACCACTGGGCGTTAATCTCAGTTTCTAGACTGGAGCCACTACTTCTTTATTCAAGTAGCTCTTCATTTGTCGTAACAAGGATCAGTTGTTGATCCTGGTTCCAGACACATTGTTTCGCAAACATATCTAGAAGCAACAGGGATTGAACCTGGGACCCCTGGGTCTGTATTCAGGAACTATGATCAATGGATCACAGAGCCAGTCTTAGACTTTAGCTGCTATATTTTATTGTAAACAGTTGTATATTTTTGTTATTATTGTGTTCTGTAGGCTATGCACTACTTGTTATTATTTATGTATTATTTAGGAATATAAGCCTGGTCTAAGTTAAATTAAATTAAAATCAAATTGTGTCACTGTAAAACTACACCCCCCAAAAAATATTTTCCCTTACAGAAAGATTAATATTTTTGTTTAGGGTATCACCAACGCTAACAGATTGTTATTCCTTTGTATTTAATCTAGAGAATGCATTTAGATAAAAATCACACTAATTAAAAAAAATTGACAATGAGGTTCATATAATGTGATCATTACATAGTAACATTCAAGATATGTGTGTGTTTCATTGAAAATCATTGTCTCTACAAGTTACGGTTATTTGTTGGGTATTACTCAAAATTGTAAAATATGATTTTATGTAAACTTCACAGTAACATAAACTTAAAAAAAATTTAAATAAATCATATCTGGAGTATAACCCGATATGAATTCGTAGGTTTCAAGCAGTCCGAGATTACAAGTATCACAAACCCCTTTTACAATCATAAATACCACTGAAGTCATGATTCATTCTAAGCTGTAGTGGGAAGTCCCAAGTATTAATATTTAAGCTTTTTATTAGTAAATCTAATTCAGAGACCAATCCAGCTCATTATCATAATCTTATGTGGCAGCATGATCTGACCTGCTACTCTCATGTCAGACTAGACTGCCGATGATGGGGAGATTGAAGTTTGAACCTCGGTCAGGTGTAATGGGGTGATTTTCTCAAAATTGGTTTTACACTCTCCCTCGGCGAAAATTTGGGTATACTTCCTATAATTATAGCTTTCTTAAGCCCTAAAGCCACTAGCGTAATTAGTATGCAAAAGTATAGCCTGAATCAGTAGTAAGACACGGTGCTAAAAATAATAGCTCATTATTAATGATTATGTCGCTATTCAATCCACTTGAAACACCAGCCTCTACTTTAATGACTGAAGCATAAATTATTCTAAGCAATTAGATAATATTTGGAAGTTTAAAAAACTAGTAACAGTCAGTATTCACAAATCAAATGCTTTAACATTTGGGTTAAGACATCATACTACTAAAAGTGGTATGGTGCAGAAAATATATAAAAAGTTGAGGGGGGTTGTTTTAAAGTTCTCATCGCTAGCATGAAAGGGAAAAATAAAATGTTTTGAATTATAATTATACACCAAAAGCTCAAAATCTTTAGAAAGTAAATCTTTGACTAGAATGTGGACTAAGGGCTTATTCTATAGAACCTACCCCAATAAAAGTTTTGAATATATTTTAGTATGATAATCTGCAGCCATAACTGCAATGATACACTTGTTGTTTAGCAACAAATGGGGATGGTTTTATATTTTAATGAAAATGTGTATGTTAACCAGCGATATGCACCCTCAGAGTTACACACTGGAGCTTTTGATTAAAATTAAATTAAAAAATCAGTCATTTAGAATTGAATGAATGAATAGCTTTATTTTATTAAAGTAGTTATGGAGCCCAAGTCAAACCAACCCACCGTGATATCTCTCCATGTCCCAGTCCACCCCTGAATATAGCACACTATAAAAGTCCAAATAAGGGTAAGGGTGCTTTTGACCACTGACAATAGAATATGGCTCAATACAAAAATGTTATGTCCATACTGTTTCCAAATTTAAATGCAACATATTTACATTTAACTACTTACTAGGTAAACTGTTTTTTTTAAATGCAAGTGGAATAGGAACAGGACATGAATTCTCGATTTTAAAATATACACACAAGCAAAGCTTACCTAGCATTATTTGAAACATCCCAAACAAAAGTGATAAAATAAATGACACACATTTTTTATGCATTTGTGTAAAGCCTACTTTTAAAAATATTGATCACAAAATACTGTAACTCTTGTCAATGACAAAAATATACATGTTTGGCCATTATTCAAAAATGATTACAATTTTATAAAATAGGCACTTAGGCAGTTATTGTAAACACCTGGTGGTTAACAACTCAAAAAAATTTATATGTATAATGTATAAGATTAAAAGGATAGGTATGGAAATATTTACTTAAAGTGTAACTAAAGCTGAGAAACACTTTGAATAGTGTTAATTTATGAGGTATTAAACACCTTAGTTTGAGCAGATATCTTTTTTTTTTATCAAAATCAACTAGTTTAAAAATAACTATAGTGTTTTATAGTAAACTATTAACAGGAATATATAAGTGTAGAGAAACAATAAAGGACATTTCTTCTAACACATTTCAACTCACATGAGTTGTCCTCATGTATTAATATGTATAAACAGGAAGACTTAAATAGATATATTAATCCATACCTTCAAAATCTAGTATTATCAGGCATTTTAATAAAGTGTGCCACTTTATCTTGTGGCACTCTATAGCTGTGGAGCCATCTACTACCCTTTCTCAGACTTCCATCAATTCCATCCTTCCACACACCCGCAGGAAGATAGACTTCTCGTTCCGTGGTATGCGGGTAAAGCACAGGAGCTACTATTAGCTCCTCTCCCACAGAAAACTCATCCGCGACAGTCAGACAGGCTGGATCTTTGGGATCAAGGAGCCACAAGGGGCGGATAATGGGTGTACCAAAATCTAATGCATCACGGACATATTTCTTCAACAAGGGATTCACCTGTAGAAATAATGGTGCATCTAGTTGAATTTAAAATGTATTATACATTCTACAAAATATTTATATCATCTATGAAGGTGTGAAATGCTTAAAAATGTCGAAATAAAAGGTATAATCTTCTTTGCTTAGACTTTAAAACCCACAATATTGCATATTTCAACACAAACATTTTTAAAACAACTACCAAACAGTATTTTGACATCAACTAATGGTTACATGTCATAAAAAATGTAATCATAGTGTAATGATACTGTTTTTGACCCCTAACATATATTTAAAAAAATCATGGATGAAGTGTATTTTTCTTTAAAGAACTATATGTAAAATTTCCTTTTAATACTTCATCCATGGAGAATCACACGTTTTCAGAAAAAATTTCAATATTGCGCTTTAAAACTTTTTTTTTCTTTAAAACATCAACTCCATTGTATTAGAAAAATCATGTGACATGCTGGCTCCCTCTACCCAATAGGAATCCAGCCTTCACAACATAAGTAAGGTTGCCAGGAGTTTTTCTATTGGTTAGTTTTGACACTGGTGACAAGAGGTCCAAGAAGCAAGGGGTAGTTCATATATAAGCCACTTGTGCGTATGAATCTATACAGTGCCGATGATAATAGTGATAGTAATACATTAAGATACAGAATAAAGTACACAGTAGACAGTAGGATATTAATACACAGCGACATAGTAACATAAATCTACACAGCACACAGTACTCAGAATACCGAACATGTAATATCACAAACACTCTATAAATTAATAAAATATTTATTATTTAATATTATATTTTCAGTACCGAAGGTGTAATAATTTAAATAAATTGTGTGCAACATCAAAAGACTTGCTCATTTCATAAGAATAAATATCAAATATAATCAGATCACATAACCATGTGATAAGTGCGTGGTAAGGTATACACGCGTCGCCGTCATCATCATAAAACCCGGTATTGTTATACTTAGTGCGTATAACCTGAACAGGCCGAAAAATGCCAATAATAATAATAAAGTTTTTTATGTTTTTAAGAAAGAGAGAACTAATTCAGTCTATTATTTCAACTCACCGTTTTCAATCGCAGTGATGTAAGAACTTTGGCCATCTCCAAGACCGACTCATCTCCGTAGTTGCTGGGCAGGTTCGCATATCTTATTACGGGCAGGAATGTGGCAAGCTGTAGCCATCGAATGTACAGCTCTTTGTCGGGCAAAGGCAGACGAAATTCGGAGGCATCTTCCCTCTTGGCCCTCTCTGTCGTGGTCGAGTTCGCCTCATCAAATCTCTGCACACTATAATCACCTCCGACTGATCCAGGCATTATGAAAGGATAACCGATCATACCGTAAGTCAGAACCGTTGGGATGATTTTGGATAGGGATTCCCATGTCGAAGAAAAAGATGGCAGAGAGACAAATATCGGTGCGCGAGGCCTAACTGTCGCACTGGACACCCCTACAACACTGACGCTTTGTGAAACCACCTGAGTAAACCCTGCCTTGTACTGGTCTGGATTTCTTAGTTCCTTCTCGAAATGGTAATGGTGTGGCATGTCGTAAGCCGTGCCATAATCGATGTAAAAAGAATCAATGTGGTACTGGTCTACTAAAGACTTTAGTTTAGCTTGTAGCCAAGGACCTGAATGGTTATTAGTGGTGTCCAATACACCAGCACTTAACACCTGTTTGTAAGCAGTCAGTGCAGGTATGTGACGTCTACCATCCCTTTCTGTGACCAGCAACTTTTCTTTGACGGCATCCTGAAAATTGTGAGACTCTGTACTGATGAAAGGCTGGATAGTGAGGATTATTCTGAAACCACGACGGTGAATTATATCAACGGTTTCTTCTAAAGTTGGAAAACGAGATACATCCAAAGAAAAATCACCTATGTTTGATTGCCAAAATTCATTTAATAAAACATGACCTTGGCGAAGGAAACCAAGTCCTATGACATCTTCTGTGAAATTATAAATAGCCGACTCTGTCAGTTCATCAATAGATGAGGGTGCTATCTGCCAAACTGGTTCGGTTAGTAATGAAGATATGGTTTCCAGCTCATCCTTCTTTAAGCCATCCCAAAGGTTTTTTTCAGCAAGAAAGGAATGTAATATTTTCATGTTGTCAGCCCTACATATTGTGTAGTTAAGTTTAGGTAATGGGGTGTCATGATACACATAACCAAAATCATCATGTTTTGCACTAAGGCAAAGTTTTTTTGAGTTTTCAGCATTTATAGACACATGAAGAGGTGTATTTGGATCTATGGTGATCGTAACACCTTTTGAATTGATGAAGTAGCGTTTCAAAACATTACCCCACTGGTGGTATTTGACATCCCCAGTTATAAACGGAGACAGTTCTACATGGCCTAGTTCTGCAGGCCATGCCATGCTTGGAGTCTGGCCCCCTCCATACCAATGGCCTTGTCCATGAGACCAATCAAAACAATCCATGGGGGAGACATCCTCGGCAATACTCTCCCATGTGATGTAATAGCAGTGAACCTGACGGAACTCGCGGTAGTTCATATAGAACCGAGCACGGTTCATCCACTCCAGGCACACAGAGCCGTCCGTTCTCTGGTTATGTTCAAGACACTTGTATGCAGTTTCATAGTTTAAAAATGTTCCTAGGTTTCCATGGAGAATTTCTACCCCTGCATCATTATATAGACGAACTATTCGCTCTTCGTTGTTGAAACGGATTAAGTGGAAGTATGCACGCTATTGAAAAAAATAGATACATATTATTTTAAGTTTACTATACTAAAAATTGTTTAAATAGGTCTACCAGATAGATGTTTTAGTTAATTAGATTAGAGCCCCAGGCTAAGAATGATTTAAATTAAGAGGGACTTTCAGCACACTTACCTGAGATAGAAATTATTAGATAAAACACTAAAAAACACGTAAACACATTTTTAAAAGACAAGCTTTCACCTGTCAGAACCTAATGAAGCTGTTTTTCCAAACAATTTCTACTATAGAATATCTGAGGTTAAATGTGCCGGCTCTCTCTCCTAATTTAAACTTTAAATACTTTTGTAACAAGAATGTTATAATTCGATACTTATTTATATGAATATTTCAAATGTAAAACACAAACTAAATATTACAAGGAGATCAACAATGAGAAGTCAAAATGGATGAGGATTTTTTTAAATGAAGAGCCGTTGAAAATCATAATTGGAAACCAGGAGTTGGAAAGCATTGAGTAGCTCAAGTACATGCAAAGTCATAGATAGCCAAGTAAATTAGGTCAAGGATCGCCATGGTCAAGGAAGCTTTCAACAACAAGTAAAGGTTACTGCTGACCAGCAAGTTAAGTTTGTAACTGAGGAAGAAACTTATGAAATATTATACTTGGTGCATCACACTGTATGGAGTAGAAACTTGGACTCTCAGTAAGATGGAAACTAAATACTTGAAGAACTTTGAAATGTGCTGGAGAAGAACAGGTGGGTGACAAGAGAACCATTTTGGATGTGATTCTTTGGTACAAAACAAACTTAATTGGACACATTCTCAGGAGGAACTGTCTTCTGCATGATGTCATAGAAGGAGTGGTTGTGGGAAATGGAATTTAGGAAGGAGTAGGGTTCAAAAATGAGATGACTTTAAGGAAAGAAGAAAATTCTGGGAGCTCAAGGAGGAGGCAGAGGACAGGTCGTATTGGCGGATAGAACAAATAATAGTATTAATAGTAGTAATAATAATAATTTTAATAAATATTAATAAATCATGAATAAATAATAATATAATAATAATACATTACCTTTCCAGCATGTGGCCGGGATCAGTTTTTTAACAGTAGTTTAACAAAAGTATTCAGTTCATTGTGGTTGGAGAGTTCAAACTCATTTGGTATATTTTTAATAGAGGTAAAATACTAATGTTGGGTTGTGAAAATAAAAACTATGCATAGATTAAATCTCTAGCTATGGCGTTCTGATTGTAGTGCTTTTATACATAATTCATAATGATTTGGTTAAGTGTTCCTAGTACACTTTTTCCTAATTAATTTATTTTATTTGATATGATGAACTCAAGGGTTTTTAGAGTGTGTAAGTTTGGTTGGTTTACATTTCACAACCAGTAATGTCCCTGAAAATTGATCTTGTCCAAGCCCTTATTCGAACTAAATCAAAGGTGGCTGTGGTTTAAACAATATGTCGTCAGATATCTTACCTGCAAAACTTGCTGATGGTAAAATACGTGAGCAAAGCCAACTAGAAATACTATACAGAGGAACATGATGCTAACAAAGGCTTTAAGTTTGTACTGTTGTGGACGATTCTTCTTTAGAAGAGCAGGAAGAGACATCTGAAATGATAGAAATTAAATGGGATAATTATGGCACGTCTGGGCTACTTCAATCTGTATCCCAGTTTGTGGAAAGATTAACCAGTACTAATGTATCGTTGGTTGACCAGGGGATGCCCGCATGCATTAATCTAATCGTACATTCTTTCCGTGGAGGTTTTTTCCATGTCCTGATGAGTTGAGGAGATGATAGTGAATATGATGGGGTGGAGCCAGTTACAATCTTAACCTAACTTAAGCCTGAATAACAAAGCCCTGGTGACCTTAGGAATTATTTTACTTTCAAGAAAAGTGCCCTGGTACCAACCGGGAATCTGGGTCGTCTAGGTTAGCAGCCAGGAACTCTAACCACTATATCATGAGGACGGTTATTAAATGAATTGTCACCATTAAACAGCATATATCTTTATATGCTTACATAAGATACATTTTTTGTTAATGTTATTTTTGAAATGACTTTTTTCTAATAAGGCTAATTTTTCAAAGTTATACAAAATATTTACATCCCATGAACTTTGTCATGTCAGTGTACCTATGTCCAAAAGGTCATTGGACAAAGAAGTTAAATAGGCTAAAGTAAAACTCTGTTAGACCAAACCCTGGTAATCCAAAATTCTGAATAATTCAAACATAATTTTAAGGAAATCAGGAAAATAATTAAATTAAATTAAATCTAGTTTATTGGTTAATAAACCAAAGTTATAAGATAATTGTCAGAAACAGTGATATCTGATAATAAATGTTTAAAATTTACATGTTGTAGTCAAAACCATGTG
Organism: Timema douglasi; assembly: GCA_901482245.1. Classification (NCBI taxonomy): domain Eukaryota; kingdom Metazoa; phylum Arthropoda; class Insecta; order Phasmatodea; family Timematidae; genus Timema; species Timema douglasi. The sequence continues at coordinate 90,825 of CABEEJ010000056.1, forward strand.
TTTTCCTGCAGTTAAAAATAATTAAGCCTACAGTATATATTATGTGTGAAAATAATGTATTCCTGTTTTCTCCTGCTTAATTTGAACAAGTTTTGTTTCCAATTAGTTTGAATTAACAAGGTACTAGTGTACAGGATCTTTAGATTGTATAATTCTTTAAAACTAAAAACATTTGAAAAGTGTGTGAATTTCTCCTATTTCATGGTTTATTTTAAATCTTTAAAGTTGAATATGATACTACCTAATTAAATTCATAATTTTTAATCATTCCATGTTTGTAGAGCTGAAATGAATGTGTATTGCATGTAGCTTTAGGAACTCATCACATACAATAATCAGCCATTTATCCTCGGAAATTGAACCAATTAAATTTTTAACAGGGGTGGAAAGGGGCACAAGAAAAGGCTAGTGTTCCTACAGTTTTTATAGCAAAACTTTTTTTTTGACAAAATAAATAAAACATTTCTCCAGTAGAAACATATACAGTACCATAGTTTAATTTTCTTCACATGGTGGCAACAGTTCTTGAATATCTGTAAAGGGTGTCCTGGAATTTAACCATAACTTTTTCACTTCATTTAAAAAGTTTCTCATCAAATACTAATTAATATGCTTATGATAGATATTCAAGAATTGTTAATACCTTAATGTGTAGAAAATTAAACTATGTTTCTACTGTAGCAATAGTTGATTAATTTTAACAAAAAAAAAGTTGCTGATAAAACACTTAAGCTACCTTTTCTCACATTCCCTAAACTCTCACTTAACACAGACATTTCTAGTGATCAGCTCTTATCAAAAGTTTGTCTCCATAGTGAAATGTGAGTGTGTGACAGATACAATGCAATCATGATAAGAATTTATAAACACTCGACCTATTCTTTTTTTTTGGTGTGGTAATGTAGTGTGGAACTACTACTTACAGTTTATTGTTTTGATATTTGTTTTTTTTAATATTCTATAAAGCACATCTTTGTAGTAATTTGTGTTGTGTGTCTGCCATTGTGATGTCACAGATGACAGCCAGTCCACATTTGAAGTGTTGTTTTATTTTTATAAAGTTTTTTTTTAATTGCATTCCTTGAACTTAGATAATGTCTGCTTGAGTTTTTTTTAAGTGATAAATACTGCACACAAGATTAGATGAACAGTCTATTAAAAACCATTCACATGCAAGGCTGTATTTCACCAAGTTTAATGAAGTCTAGTGTGTGCGCGACAGATCAAGCTACATCTGTGTAGCTGTTGTTTTTTTTTAAATCTTAGTGTATTCACCGAAGAAATATATTTATTGCATTTTTTCATGTGTAACTAACAGCCATTTCAAGGTCAAAGCCCAAAGTTCGAAGCGTGGCAAGGGCAATAACTAATATTAAAGTGATGAACCAGTGAGTTATAAAAACTCACTATAAAAAATATCTGAATATGTGTTCTAAGGTTAAACTACCAAAATTATATTAGTGGAAGAAAAGTTACTCTATTTATAAATTGTCTATACTATAGATCAGGGGTTCTTAAGCTATGGGTCGAGACCCAAATGTGGGTCGCCAATTTTGTGATTTATATAGCCCCCAAATATGAGCCGTCAGTATAAAGATGATTTCTTAAAGGTGGGTTTCACATTTCTCACAGATTGAGGCACAACAAAGCCACAGAGTGTCATCTGTGGTGAAGTACTCAGCAATGGGTCACTAAAGCAGAACAAGCTAAAGGGGCACCTTGATCAAGGTATAGTGCTTTAGTTACTATGAAACCAAGTTTCTTTGAAAGAAAAGAACGGCAGCTGAAGCAACAAAGTGTCGATACTGGAAATAAGGCTGTTTATTCTAACCAACAAGACACTCTTGCTTCTTACAATTTTGTTTGGCGTATTGCAAAACGTAAGAAACCACATACAATTGGAGAGGATTTGGTATAATCGGCCACAATAAACATAGTTTGCATGGCCTGTGGTGATGAATATGAAAAAAATCGAACAAATACCACTGTCGAATTATACTATTCATAAATGTATCCATGAACTTTCGATTGATATTAAAAAACAAGTGATTTAAGCCATCAAAATTAGTGGGCAGTTTAATCTCCAACTGGATAAAACAACTGATGTAAGTGACGACACTGAACTTATAGCCTACATACATTATGCTGCACTTACCGATATGGAAGAAGAATTTTTGTTTTGCCGTCCACCTACCGCATCTACTACAGGAGAAGAATTTTTTTATCTAACAAACTCATTTTTTAAAGAAGAAGGTTTGTCTTGGAATCAGTGTCACAGTATATGTACTGACAGTACGCCAGCAATGCTTGAAGCACGCCAGGGCTTCTGTGCTACAGTAAAAGATGTTAATCTGCAGGTAAAAGTGATTCATTGTCTTCTTCATAGGGACAATATTGCTTCTAAGAGGCTATCAGAGGATTTGGATATTATTATGAAAGAGGATGTTCAGATCATCAATTTTATAAAAGCAAGGTCACTTAACAAAAGGATATTCAGGCAGATGTGCTTAGAAATGGGCTCTGAGCACACCCATTTGTTGCATCATTCTGAGGTCAAGGAAATGTACTTCAAAGAGTTGTATCCATACGCAAGGCGATTGAAATATTTTTGTCAGAAAAGAATCAGCCTTTGACTTCCCGGTTCTCTAAAGAATAGTGGATATTGAATTTAACCTACCTTTCAGATATATTTGCAGAACTTAATAAGTTGAACACCTCAATGCGAGGTCGCGATCAAACTGTCATTGGCCTAGTAGAGAAATTGACAGCATTCAAAGGAAAGTTGAAACCATGTGAAAAGAAAACAGAAGAAAATAATATGGTTTCTTTCCAGACTTTAAAGCTGTTACTGGAAGACAAAAGCACTGAGCTAGCAGAGGTTAAAAATTTGATAATTGGGCATCTGCAGAAATTAAATCTTGAGTTCGATCGCTACATTCCAGAAGATATGGCTAGATATGGTTGGGTGAGCAGCTCATTTGACATTGATGGTGAAGACTTTCCTGAACATTTTTCAAATATTGTTGGTCTCCAGGCTCATTGAAGTTAAAAGGGATGAAACTTTGCAACACAATTTCCAAAAACAAACTGAGTCTTATGTTCATTTTGGATAAAATTGAAAAAAAAAAAAAAAACTATTCTAGGGAACGAAGTTATGAAAGTGTTACTTTCGTTTTCTGACTACCTACCTATGTGAAGCTGGCATTTCTTCACTTTCTGTCATGAAAACTAAGATTAGAAGCAGACTACAACCAGAGCATTACTTGAGATAGCTTTTCTGCACTTTCTGTCATGAAAACTAAAATTAGAAGCAGACGACAACCATAGAATGATTTTATGCGCAGCCTTTCAAAGACTTGACCACGATTTGAAGACCTTTCAGCAATAGTGCAAGGCCAAGGATCTCACTGAACTAATGGAAAAAATTATTTTTTTGGAATTTTGTTTTGTAAAAGGTTTGAATTTTCAATTATTACTATATATTATTATTATATTATTTGTCACAAAATATGTTAATGCTCATCCCTTCCCAATAGTGACTAGGCCTACCTAACATTATAATAGTAAATAATTATTAATGGAGTTATCGTACATTACTGTATTTAATTTATTTAATTCAATACTGGAAATGTGGGAAATGTTTTCTTGATTCTCTTACTACATTCTGATTACATTTTATAAATGATTTTTAGAAAATATTACATCTTTATTTAATAAATAAATACTGCACTTATTTAAATTGTTACATTAGCACTGTTTAACCTCAAACATCGGCTGCTGATTTTGGGTTTGGCCAAAAAAAGTTCAGAATCCCTGCTATAGTTAGTAAACTAGCAAATATTTGAAAAACTAAAATAATAAAACAGAAACAATAGAGTTAAACTTGTATAGACAAAGTCAATAATAAATGGATGGTGAAGGAGTGTGGTATGAAAGGAAATCCAATAGGTAAATGTGAAAGAAGTGTCTTACAATGGCATGGGCATGTTGAGAGGATAAGTGTGGATCACGTGATGAAACAAATATATGAAGGTAGTGTGTGTGGATAAAAAGGAAGGGGTGGACCATGTAAGACATGGTTAAATGTTGTAGAGGAATCTGTGAAAACAGAAGCCATAAGAGTTTTAAGAATAAAAGATTATGTATGACTCTGTGTATGGATGTATTTGAAGCGAAGTGAGTATACAAGTGTAGGGGAGTGTGGAGAAAGTTAGTGAGGATGGATCAAGTACGGAGTAATTGTTTTTTGAGCTATATGCACAGTTTTTTTTTTGCCTACCTCGTAAGGTAACGGTGTGATTAGGTATGCATGTATGTGTATATGTATTAATACAGTTACTTGCAAGTATTTCTTAAGATTGTAACTTACAGCCAGTTTTTCCTTAAGAAGACTGGAAATACTGTTGACACTTGTGATTGAGTTTTGTGGGGAATGTTCACCAGGTAGATGTGCATTTTGCACCTTGAGCAGTTGCAATGGCATTGTTGGTTTTCGTCGAGCGTTCTGAAGTGGAATCCTGAATCAAACAGTTGGTTACATAGCATAAGCAAGCGACACAAACTTTAGCTGAGAGTCAAACCCAAACCTGTCACCAGCAAATCAGACCAGCTGAGTTTGACATTTTAGTACACATTGTCTAATATGTGACTACCTAGCTTATATACTTTTCTTAAAGCCAGAAAATGTGTTTTTTTCAACTTAATGCTAAAATAATCTGCCACATTAATATTCACAATCAAAGCAATAGCTAAATACTAATGAAACATCAATATTAAGAATATATTTTCTTATGATAAATAGGAGTTACTAATCAACTAGATTGTGCACTGAAATACATTATTTGTAGGCCTATTTTCAACAATTCTGTTTTATTTCATTCCTATTTTGTTTGTTTGTGTGAAAAATAAAGGACAATTAAATCAAGTATTCCCCTAAATATTTTCTACCTTAGGGCCTACACTAAATTCATCATAACAATATTAACCATCATAATTTAACCTAATTTTTTATTTGTGACACATGGAAGGTAAGTTTTGTTAGGCTGGGATAGTTAAAATTATACTTATTAGCAGATTAACTTTTTTAAACATGTCTTTAGTAATTTTTTCAAAAATGTTAGTTTCCCTTTATTTATAATATTCCTTTAAATTAAGTACTACATGTAGGCCTATCGTTGTATTTTAAAGTATAATCGATGTGTGTAGGAGCTTTTGGTCCAAATTTAAAAGTTTTTGTAGAGAGCTTGAGTGGGGGTGGGGAGGTTTCAAATGAAATATTGTTTTAGGAACATATTGATAGGTTTATGTTGGTAATGAAACTTTATGCTAGCTGAAGCTTAAGCATCCTATGCAATGTTAAACTCCATGATGCAATGTTGTCCAACCACGCAGCTGAATACATTATAATAATACTTAACACAGTGTCTAACTACCTGTTCAGGTTATACGCTTAATAATAATAATATTTAGCACCGCGTCTTACTACCCGTTCGGGTTATACGCTTATATATATGCTTATTAAATTATTAACTGTCTGATACCAGAAACAATCATTATTGAGATTGTTATCTCCTTATAAGTATATGTTGATTATGAATATTTATGATTTGTGGAGTGTTATGTTACAAAGAAAAACATATTTCTAAGAGTAAGAATATGTGTACTAGACCCAATCAATGTGCCCACCAAGGTGGGTCAAACAGTTTAAACATCATTGTTAAACCCATTACTCAAATTTTGCTTCATAACATATATTACCAATGAGCTTACGCCCATATTAAATTAGAGAAAATTGTGTGTGTCAGAAGTGATAACAGGTGCATGTTGAGAAATGCACATTTAGATTCATAAGTTCCTAATACATACATTTGTGACAATGTTACTCTTACCACATCTTCCTCAAAAAAATTGATGTCATTTTTAATGTAGTTTATTGGAACGTTATTATATCAATTCTTTTAGATCGTATATGAAAACATTTCTATAATTTCATTGCAATACTTTAATATAAACTGCAATTAATTTTGATTCAACATTTTAGGTTATATGCTCTTTTCTGAGTTACTTTCCTCAAATAGTAAACAAATTCATAATTTAGATAACTGTAGCGAGCTATAAATATGATAAGAAATGGAATGAATAGGATCTACTTCAAAATTTAAACTTTATAAAATAAAATCGCAATTCATGATTTATCTTTTCGTTTGAATTCCGAACACATGTCATGACTTTTTAGAATATGACTTGTCAACAAAAGAAACCTCTTTTGAACTGTCGATATTTACGAAAACACGAGCTGAAATAGTGTTGCGAGTATTATTATAAAACATGTAACGCTGAAAATTGACTATATTCACCGCATTTTATTCTCACTGACGAAATGACATCTCTGGAACGGAGTCAACTAACTCGATTTCGTATTGACATGCACTGGTACATGTAAACAATGTGCGCAGTGACCTCGTATCACGTTTGTTACGCACTGATCCTATTCTACCGCGCCTTTGCTTTCAATGTCAACAGACACTGTTGTAAGGGAAAATCAACATTTCATCAATGATACATTTTTAGGTCATACCAGGGATCACTACCGACTGAATTATTATTATTATTATTATTATTATTATTATTATTATTATTATTATTATTATTATTATTATTATTATTATTATTATTATTATTATTATTATTATTATTATTATTATTATTATTATTA
>CABEEJ010000056.1:97666-112342 GCA_901482245.1 Timema douglasi
AGGACCTACAGTTTAACGTGGAATCCGAACCACGGTGGAGGCCTGGCATTCCCCACATTCACAAGATGTCTTGTCAGAGGTGAAGGAAGGGTTTGGTAATCAGATAAATCTTTGCCGAGACCTGGGATTGAACCCCGGCCGCCAGCATAGAAGTCTGACACCTTACCCCTAGACCGCCAAGTCACCGCTACCGACTGAACTAATACAATTAATTTGCCAATATCTCAGAAACTATTGGATTCATACAAAAAATCAAATAAAAGTGTTAAAATATAATAGTACTATCGTACAACTTTTCGATGTTAGGTTATTTATTATCTCAAAGATTTGTGAAGATAATGATCAAAATTGGGAAAATTGACGGAGACAATTTCGAGAACATCTCTCGCCACTACCCTAAATTTTAGTGTTGGATCTCAAATTCTAAAATCTAAAGGGAACCTTACGAATACTCTATACCAAGCAAGGTCTTGCCCGGTTGATAACATCGACTTTAGGCCGAGATATAGACAAACGATATTGAAAAAAAAAAGTTTTTTCAGGTTCACTTGCTTATAAAACGTTTGATATCCCTCACAAATTTGAGTTCTATTTTTGTGAAGTTCACTATAATTTCTTTACCCGAGGAGATGCGAGAAAGCAAATAATAGCGTGACAATCTTAATAATAATAATAATAATATTATTTAGCACCGCGTCTTATTACCCGTTCGGGTTATACGCTTTTTAAGTACTAATTACACTAATGAATTAGGAATTGGGAAGGTTGAATTAGACGAAGTGAACCCGCATTTGCGTGGAGGAAGAGTGGAAAACCATTTAGGAAAAACCACCCCCAGTTCACGCGACCGAGACTCGAGCCTTGATCTCCCCGTCCTCAGCAGTCGAGCTCAACACGACAAGCGCGTTAGCCAACTACGCCACCGAGGAGGGTGACAATCTTAATACACCCATGACAGTAATAATTATTATAACTAGAATCCCAGTACCTAATATTTTTAAAGAGCCAACTCGTATGCCCAAGTTATTAAATAAAAGTTTATATTTTGAATACCACTGACCTATACTCTGATTTTGGTTGAAAGAACAGTAGAAAAAATTCAAACATATTTTCTTACAGCCAACAATGATAACATTTTACTATATTATTTGTTTTAATTTATAGGTATTGATAATATTTATCAAAAGTGACAATTGCAGATAAAATGACTTGATGTATGAATACATTAAACTTGTTTTAGTAACTTTAATAACTAACTTATACTGTTCTTCCAACCAAAATCTTACTATAAAAATAAAAGCACGGATAAAGATTTCAAAATAAGAGACGCGCCTTCAAGTCAGTGAAAATGCACCCTCATTGTAATGAAGGCACACCATCGTGTCTTATAAGTGCACTCTCGTGTTATTGAAGGCGCACCCTCGTGTTCTTGGAAGCGCACCATCATGTCCTTGAAAGTGCACTATAATGTTCATGAAGGCACACCCTTGTGTCCTTGAAAGTGAACTCTCGTGCTCATGAAGGTGCACCCTCGTGTTCTTGGAAGCGCACCATCATGTCCTTGAAAGTGCACTCTCATGTTAATGAAGGCGCATTCTCGTGTCCTTGAAAACGTACCCTCATGTTCGTGATAGAGCACCCTTGTGTCCTTAAAAGCATACACTTGTGTTCATGAAAACGAATCCTCGTTTCCGTGAAAGCGCACCCTCGTGTCATTAAAAGTGCACCCTTAATTTCAACTTACCGGCCTGTTTCTTCTTCCGACACCCCTCCTTCGCCGTCAGAGAAGATGTCCTCATCACTGGTGATGTCACCATGGTGTGATGTATCAGGCGTGGACTGAAAATTAGGGAACGATAATAAGCCTATCAAGCTCTCAATGAATTAAATACAAGATAATCAAACTAAAGTGGGAATGTAAGAAACTCGAGCTAAGGGTATTTTGTAGTATTATATAAAAACTTATTTTTTCAAAAGAAATCAAATAATTCTCAAGTAGAAGCATAAAGTTTAAATTGTCCTCATAATATCTCTCGAGGGTGTCCTGGAATGTAATGTCAACATTTTCTCTTCATTTAAAAAGATTCTAGTCTATATCTAATACCGCTATGCAAGGCCGTAGATGGAGGGGGGATTTGGGGGGTTCAACCCCCCTCCAAAATTTTATGAACAAAATACATATGACTTTATTAATTTTATGGTTCAAACACGATCAAAATGAATGTACAAGTACAAATTAAAGGGCTGTGTAAGTAAAAAGCACTTCAGAGAGCTTCTAGAGGTGTATACTATTTAGAATGCGTCCTAAACTCGAGCAGTTAGGGGGTTATGTTGTCATAAAAAACATTTCAGATAGCTTCTAGAACTGTTTAAAACTTAGAATTTTTTCTAGTCTCCGGTAAATGGGGGAACTTCCTTTGAAATTACTGGCTGGCTACAGCCTTGCCGCTATGTTCATGAGTAATGGATATAATTCAAGAATGGTTGAGATTACTATATGTAGAAAATTAAATTATATGCTTATACTGAAACAATATTTGAGTTCATTATGGACGAAAAAAAGTGTTGCTACAAAAAGTGCAAAAAAGAAAACATACACTTACGTCTTAACATTTGTCGCAGTTATTTTTCACAAATGTTTTTCAAGTCTACGTTGAAAATAGACATTGGAATCAAGCGTCAATCACCTATCAATGAATTATCCAGGTTCATCTTAGATCTTATGTTCAAAGTCATAAAGCCTTCTTTAATTTAAGGCAGTCTCTGCGATGAACATGTGCGATCATAACTTTATTTATTGACATCAAAACAAAGAGCTGTTGACGTTTTTATAAATGAGGTCCCTGGTCAGTCATTAAACTTGTACAATTGATGGTTTTTAGTTAGTTTGTTTGTATGTTTGGTTTGTCTGCAAGTCATATGAGATAACATAAACATGTATATAAAATGTATGTTTTATATCTGCCTTTCAAATATTATATTATGTTACATACTTAAATATTATTAATTAAAATCCATTGTGAAGCTGTTTAGTTATGAAACTGGCCCTCCTCTTTTGTTTAAGTATTTTTAGGTCTCTCCATATAGATTTTGAAAAATTTTGTTCCCTTTGATTTGATTTTTCCGTTCCATTGTTGTTGTTTTTTTGGATCGCGTATTTCCACCCATCCGGACTGTCTGTATATTTATACCAATTGAGGAGGAAGAGGAGACTTGGAGGAAACGTACCTGCATTTGCGTGGAGGGAGAGTGATAGAACAATAAACCACTCTAATACACCCTACCCAGATTCGATTTCCAACCTGCACAGTTGTTGGCAAACCAGACAAAACTGTATTGATGTTTGCCCAAAGATACAAGACGTGTATTCGCAGATCCCTGCACAATTTTAACAACAGGTTCAGCACAGTCAGCGCTGGAGAACAAAGCTCACCTACGTTAAACAAGGAGTAGGCCTTGGTTGTTGGTTGCTTGGTTTCATGAATTGGTGACACAATTAGTATTGGTTCGAATGACAAGGGGTCGCTAGTGGAGAGTACCAGGGGGTCGGGAGGCGACAACCTCCCTCCCCTCCCACTTGCCCCAATAATCTTCCTCAAAATTAAACATTCTTTAGTGTCGTAAAAGAATTGTTTTATTCATAAAATTAAAAGTCTACGTTTGTAACAATTTATAAAATTTGTTTAGAATGTTCTAATAACCCATGGCTACAGACAAGTAATAAACAGACTCTCAACCTCAGGGGGGGGTTTTGCTGAGCTCCTTTTGCCAGCTTGAGTCCTTCAACACTGGGCCGCGCTAGTGTCAATGCTGGCTGATGATAGGACTAACCGCAGCGATCCTAGTGGTAAACGACTCAATCTGACAAAAGGAGCGCAACAATTTTAACCTGGTGGTTGAGTGTCTGGGTGTCTGTGCCCATAGCCTACCCCTACGGTAATATTTTGTGTGGTCCACTGGCTCATAAAATATATAAAATAATTTCAAGAAAAATATGACAAAATACAGGTGTATATTTTACATACGCAACTAATAAAATAAATACGTGTTTCACATTATTTTATAAACAATTTTTGCTTTTTTACGAAGATTACGTTTTTAGACTAATGTACAGTAGCCCCACGGCTTCTTTGGTGCTGACTGACAGTTCACAGCTGACGGCTTTGAAAAGTTACCAGAACAGATTATGTATCCCTACGCCGAGCCATATGATCTGCAAAAACATGTGTTTAGCAGCTTTTACTTCTGACAGTCAAAATTTAGGTATATACCTAAATGTTGACTGTCAGAAATCAGCTGTGAGCTGTCAGTCAGCACCGAAGAAGCCACGGAGCTATTGTACTTTCAACAGGAAAACGACAACTCTTGTAGACAAGACAGATTGTTCTACCTCCTGCTGCACAAAATCTAAAAATAAGAAAAAACAATAGAGAACATCCTTACGATAAATCCGAAATTTCACTTGTCGGAGACCAATATGTTAATATTATGTATTCAATCCGAATATTGTCTGTACAGTATTTCGACCGACAAGAGACAGAAACTTTGGCCCTTGGACCTTTAAAAGGTTGTATACACCTGGTATAATACGCCAATCTTGCAATAGAGTGGACTGGCGAAGATGAGATTGAGGTTAGAATACCGAGTGTGATTTTCCTAAATGGTTTCTCACCATCCCTCCACGCAATTCAGGGGCACATTCCCACTAAACTCAATCTTCCTAATACTCACTAAGTTAATGTAATTAGAAATTAAGCGTGTAGCCCATACAGGTAAAATTACTAAAATAACTTTTTCTTTATATAAGTATTTCCCTATAATTCAATTATTTTCTTTCTTTTTTCTTCACCTTGTCTTATTAACTTACCTGTTTGTGTTATGCGCATGAGTACTCATCAAGATAATATGTTCGGGATGGCAAATATTTAATTTGAAGGAAGTGTACCCACATTTTCGTGGTGGTAGAAGGGAAAAAAACATTTGAGAAAAACCACCCTCAGTACACCCGATTGGGATCCAAACCTCGATCACCCTGTCATCGGAAGTCTAGTACTATAACACGAGAATGACGCGTTATACTATGCGTCCACCAAAGTAGGTTAAGAGAATATTTGTATTTTTTAATTTAAAGTGTAAAAATATTTCGTTCTGTCCTCCTTATAATTAAAAGCTAGCGACGCCTATGGATTGAATTTCCCTTCTTGAACACAGAAGTCCCGACGTAAACGTTGACCTTAGCCTCCCTTCAAGCGCTGTTACGTCGATCTGCTACACAAAGAGAACTAATCTGAGAAAACAACTTTGGCACAGGTTTGTGTGTGTTTAGCTTGGTAAACAGTTTACTCTGTTGTACACATATTTCAGCAGTAATACTAGGAGTACTGTTACATACAGTTTGTAAACTTGAATACTTTAGTAAATATACACCCCATAGCAAAAACAATCAAGGAAAAAGAATCCAACTAATCGGTGGTTGTATAGCCTAACGCGCCGCTAAAATGTTAAATTTTTTTTTTTTTATAATGGGATATTGGAGCTAGAATTACGGTCAGGTGGTTTCTCTTAAATGGTTTACCACTCACCCTCCATGTAAATACGGGTACGTTTCCTCTCAAATTCTACCTTCGTCATCCTTACTCCCCTAGCGTAATTAACCCATAATTAACGGCTAAGAAGCGGTGGTGAAAATAAAACGATTAATGAGTAAAAAGTAATCGTTTAGTAACAGTTATATTATAAAGTTCACTGAATACAGTTTAAGGTGTATCTTTAATAGGGGTATAACAACCAGGAGTGATGGGGGTAGGAGGGACACGTCCCCCTTAGAATTGATATGGTCCCTCCATAGGAAAGACTAGACCATTGATCGAATAAGTGTTAAACCTATATAATCATAGGTAAAAATATATTTAGAGGGCTGATATTTAAGGTGTTTTTTCCTTAGAGCAGGCCCAGCGCAAGGGTTTAATGTACCCATATTAAAATATATACCCCAGTTGTACTCCTGTACAGTACAAATAAACCGCATCCCCTGCTAGAAGTAAAATCATAATAATAGGGTGCCAAAATACCGGGCAGAAAAAAGACTAATATTAAAAATGGATCGATAAAAAATAAGTGGTGACCCCCCCCCCCCTCCAGCCCTCACTTAATCTGTGTGTGCAAATCTATTATCCCATTTCCTTTTCTCTTAATATTTTCGGAAGCTTTAAATTCTTATCAAAGTGATTCGCCGAAAAAACGACCCCTAATATCATAAAACCATAAAAGTGATTATGTTGCAAATCAATATTTTATAAACATGTGTTCTCGGTACTTAATAAAACAGTGAGATGTTATTGCTATATTTATAAATAATTATCATATTATTCAATATAATACAGTAGGATTTGGATAGTTCGACATTGGCTAATTCAAAAAATTTGAAAAGTCGAACCCATATTTACAACCTATGAAATTCCTATCTATATCAATGATTAAAAAATAACATTTAATTCGAATTTTAGAAGGAAATATTAATTGTATAATTCTAAGCCTATTAATATTGTTCGAGTTTTTACTCATTTCAAATCTCGATGAGGCAGCGGTCCATAAAACTCTTGAGGACCGACTAACTACCACCCAGCCGGCCAAACTTTTTCTTGTGGGGCATGTTAAAGAGTCATATGTATGCGACTTGACCAAGAACAATTCAAGAACTTAAAGAAAGAATTGAGGTTTTGTAGAAAATTGTCAATATGATGTTGTAAATTAAAGTTTAATTTGAAGTATTTAGTAGTTAAAACAGTAAAGATATAGTATTATTAAATGTGTCCACACTTTCTACCCCACCCTATACAACATACAACAATAATATTTAGCACCGCGTCTTACTACCCGTTCGGGTTATACGCTTTAAGTACTAATTACGCTAATAGTTTAGGAATTGGCAAGGTTGAATGAGAGGAAGTGAACCCGCATTTGCGTGGAGGGAGAGTGGAAAACCATTTAGAAAAAACCACCCCAGTTCACCCGACCGAGATTCGAACCTCGATCTCCCCGTCCTCAGCAGTCGAGCTCAACACGACAAAGCGCGTTAGCCAACTACGCCACCGAGGCGGGTAATTCCTATACAACAAAATACTTTTGAGATTTTCTCAAACTAAATTCCAACATCTTTAGCTCAATCGGTAGTGTGTTTGTCTACTGAGCTCAAAGTCCCAGGTTCGATTCCTGGGATGGCTGAAATATGAATCACTGGTGAAAATATGTGGTTTTACCCTTTCACAATGAGATTTAACGGCCAGAATATGGATGTTATATCTGGTCTAGAACTAAGTCATGTGCTGATATAATCAGTTGGATCAAAAAGTTCACGTTTAATACCTCAAATAAATGAAACCATATAATATAAAATAATTTAAAATATGAAAGAAAAAAAAAATTACCTCTGGTGTTTCATTCAAGTCTACAGTTAGTTTGAAACATATTTTAGTTGTTATGATATTGCCATCATTTTTATCCGGATCTGTCGTCATTCTTCCAGCTTACAATGTGTAACAAAGAAAATAATAAAATAATGTTTATTCGTTCACAAAAAGTCACTGTCTACATAATAAATTTCCATAAACTCTTCTGTCACAATTAATGGCACTCATTAATCACCGTTATCACTTCAATGATACACTATTTATCCTAGGATTCTGGTGGGGAAAAGGTATCTGACAGCTACAAAAGATACTAAAGATATTTTAATATATTCATACGTCAAGTTATTTGATCTGCAACTGTCTGTTTCTATAGAGATACGAGACCTACGAGATGACACTAATAATATAGTGAAATGTGATCAATGTCGACTGCAAAATATATGTTTTTATGTAGTCAACCTTTATTCCTACCAGAATCCATCTGTAATTCCCAACTACAACGCAGACACTGAACCAAACGATTATAAGAATCTGTCAGACCACCTGAACATAAAAACTAAAACAACCTGTTCTGTTGCCTTTACCTTGACTTGTCACCTTAAGAGTGTGCATCATAGCAGGCCCAACTCAGCTCGCGCGAGGTATGGGCGTAGAAGGGAAAAGACAAGACCAAGATATGCCAGAGATGTGCACAGTGCATCCGTATTTGAATGATTACTCGGGATTTTCTGTGGTGACGATATGGGACAAAGTGACAAAGTTTCTTGTTACTAACCATACAATGTCCCTATGAACAGAATAAAGATTTGTGCACAGTGCTTATCTGTTAAAACATTCTAAAATAATCAAAAACAGCCTTTACAATGAAGTTTTTATCCAAATATTAGTATTATTAGCACCGTGTCTTACTAACCATTCGGGTTATACGCACTTACGCTCATGTGTAAAGGTAGGGTGATTGTGAGATGAAATGGAGGACCTACAGTGTAACGTAGGATCCGAACCACGGCGGTCATTCCCCACATTCACAAGTTGTGATTAATACACGTCTTTTCAGAGGTGAAGGAAGGGTTTGGCAATCAGATCAATCTTTGCCGGGACCGAGGATTGAGCCCCTGATCCCCAGCACAGAGGTCCGACCCCCTTAACCTTAGACCACCAGTTCACCTACTTTTATCCAAATAACATTTCATATTTTAACAATGTGCAGTATTAGGAACATCTATTAACTCTTTATGCCCACCGATGTTTAATCGGAAATGATTCACGTGCAATAGTGTTCGTGTAAATGTACGATTTCAAGGCGAGGCGACTGTATCGCAGAGTTGATGGGCGTGTGATGCACGCTCTTAAACTACTCATGCAAACTTTTTTTTTTAAATCTCTTGTTATTATTGAATTACTATTTTATTTGCTCGTCCTCTCGACCACGATGATGTCATCCAAAAAAAACGTCGTGATTGGCTGATGAGTTCCCTCTGATTATTTGTAACAACACGATTGTTGTTATGCCCCGCCTAAAAGACAGTCGTGAGTCGTGAACGAAAACGTTCAAGCGGTGGTTGCATACCCCTGGTTCGAGTCTCGGCGCCGTAAATATTAGAGAAGGCTAGGCGTGATCGTTAAACATTCAATTTTTATTATGTTATTTGTGCTAAAAGACGATATTTCAGGAATGGGGTGGGTTAAAAATTAAAACTACCACGCGGTATTGGTTGACCCAGTATTTTACTTAGGAAGTTGCAAACTAAAAGATTCATACATAACTAAAACAACAAAAATTATAACTAAACACATGCCTCAACAAGGTAAAATAATAAAATGTACACTTACATTCACCCTGAAAGGTAGCAAGCTTACCTTGATGGATTGCACTATGGCGCAGACTGTGGTAGGCTAAAGTAAGACTGTTACATTCTGTGTAAATGAAGTGTACGTACTAGCCTTTTGGCTGTAGGAACTTGAAACTTCATTGCTGTACTTACAAAAGTACGCCACCTATCTCTATCTTGAGCTATTTCTATCCAGTCCGCCTCATTACACTCTAGCTCTATCTTGAGCTAGTTCTATCCAGTCCGCCTCATTACACTCTAGCTCTATCTTGAGCTATTTCTATCCAGTCCGCCTCATTACACTCTAGCTCTATCTTGAGCTAGTTCTATCCAGTCCGCCTCATTACACTCTAGCTTTATCTTGAGCTAGTTTTGCCCAGTCCACCTCATTACACTCTAGCTCTATCTTGAGCTAGTTCTCTCCAGTCCACCTCATTACACTCTAGCTCTATCTTGAGCTAGTTCTATCCAGTCCACCTCATTACACTCTAGCTCTATCTTGAGCTATTTCTATCCAGTCCGCCTCATTACACTCTAGCTCTATCTTGAGCTAGTTCTATCCAGTCCACCTCATTACACTCTAGCTCTATCTTGAGCTAGTTCTCTCCAGTCCACCTCATTACACACTATCACTTTCAGGTACATTTTAAAGTTATCCTCCCATCTGCGTTTATGTCTTTCAAATGGTTCTCTTCCCATTGGGTTATACAGTAAATACCCTGAACAAGGTTCTAGATTTCTCCATTCGCGCTGCGTGTCCTGCCCACCTTAATATGCGAGACTTGATTATCCTAACGATGTATTGTGATGAGTACAGGGTTTGCAACTCATCATTATGTAATCTCCTCTACTCCCAAGCATCTTAATTTCCTAATAAGTTAAAGGTCCCAGGTTTGATTCCTTGCAAAAACAAAGGGGGAAAAAAAGTCATACGGGATATAGAAGCTTCACCTCATTCATAGACAACACGTATTTATTTATCATGAGATATTTAACATGCACTTTCTGAACCGACTGATTATATCCGCACACGACTTATAAGCTAACTTAAATCTAGAACAAACACAGTTTAAATAACCCGGCTCAGTTACCGAGTGGTCTATGGCGTCACTCGCCTGCTGATGACCGGCGGGGAGATTGAGGTTCGACTCCTGTTCGGGTCTACTGAGAGAGAGTTTTCTTAAAGGGTTTCCCACTCTCCTTCCACGCAAATGTGGGTATATTACCTCCAAAATGCTTTCTTTCTCGTCCCTGCCCTATTAGAGTAATTATTATATATGCGTGTAACCTGAGCATGTAGTTAGACGTGGTGATAAAAAAAGATTGTTAAAATATTGTAAAATGAAAACTAGATTACGAATAAGGACACAATTTGAGCAATTTGTTGGTTCCAGATTTAAATAACATTTAATCATTATGATTTATGAAGTAAGTTACTAACATTTCATTAAACATACTAATCAAGAATTATTATGGTCGGTGTACTTGAAATTAAAAAAAAATGAAGTACTGTATGTCAATAATTGGATTTAATTAAAAATGAATGAGGCTCTGCTCATTCTAACCGAGATTAACTGTGAAGTGTTTAGAACTTGACAAGGTACTCAAACAAAAACCATTTACATAAACACTTGATTCCCTTTAGTTCAGATAACAGGTGAGTTCCACTCTACCATTTGATGTCGATGGTGTTCATTAGTGGGGGTTTTAAAAGTACATTCATAATGTAGGTTAAAATAGAACACTAAAAGTCTGCAATAATAATAATAATAATAATAATAATAATAATAATAGCAATGGCCTTTATTTATAGGGGTGAATTATTATTATTATTATTATTATTATTATTATTATTTAGCACCGCGTCTTACTACCCGTTCGGGTTATACGCTTTAAGTACTAATTACTCTAATGGATTAGGAATTGGGAAGGTTTAATCAGAGGAAGTGAACCCGCATTAGCGTGGAGGGAGAGTGGAAAACCATTTATGAAAAAACTACCCCCAGTTCACCCGACCGAGATTCGAACCTCGATCTCCCCGTCCTCAGCAGTCGAGCTCAACATGACTAGCGCGTTAGCCAACTACGCCACCGAGGCGGGTATATAGGGGTGAAGTTTAGGTGTTAGATTTTTCTACCACTTAACTTTGGATTAATTAATAGCCTACAAAACATATTGAAATGTAATCCAAAAGGTTCAGTGGGAAAGAAGCGTGTAACGTTGGTTTGGACATGTTGAGGGGAGGTGTTTGGATCGAGTACGAAGCAAACATATGAAGGTAGAGTGTGTTGATCAAAAGGAAGAAGTATGCCATGTTAGACGTAGTTAAATGTGATAGATGAATGTGTGAAAAAGAGAAATATTACTAAGCATATATGTCTCGGTGAAGGGATGTTGTTGAAGCGAAGGGAGTAATAACGGATAAGGAATTGCTGAGAAAGTTAGTGAGGATGGATTAGGTACGGAGTTGTTGTTTTTTGAGCTGTAGACACAGTTTATTGCCTACCACGTAAAGGAACGATGTGATTAGGTGTGTGTGTGTATATATATATATATATATATATATATATATATATGTGTGTGTGTGTGTGTGTGTGTGTATATGCAAAACCCATTACATTGGTTGTGATATAAACATTAAATATTATTATTATTATTATTATTATATAATTTTGAAAACGTTAGAGCAATAGCAACACAATTTGCACGGTCATTCAAAACTCAGACTATTTCAAAAACTAATTTTAGTTTATTTGACACATTATATTTGATTGTATGTCAGGAGGCGAATCATCTAACTTGTTACAAGCTTGCGATGCCAAGAGAGTAAACTATCGAGAATATATTTGCAACTATTCGACGTACACTATAGTTTTAAAATAAGATACTAGACTGTGAGAGTATTATTGTGTCAAGTGTATTTTATGAGATCTTAATGTTTTATTTATTGGTTTTAAACGACGTCTTATTATATAATCGTGACATAAAGTCCGCATGTACCCAACCAGTATAGTATACTGAAGGTTTTCTTTAAATGGTTTTTTCAATCTCACTTATCTGAAATGCGGGTACGTTTCTTTTAAATTCTACTTCACTCATGTTTAACTTATTAGTGAAAAATATGCAGACAGCCTGAACTGAAAAGTCCAATTTTTATAGGAAGAACAGGAGAATTCACCAACATTGATTGGAAGTTACTAACACTTGACATTATAGAAATATGTTTTATGTGAGTGATTTATTATATATATTTCATCTAAAAAATTATAAAGACTTTTAATAATACCTCCTTATAGATTACTTAATGATTTGTCGTTACATTATTAATCATACGGACTTTTAATGTAATACAAATTTAATATTTTCATTTACGCCATACTGGCAACATGAACTACAATAGTGAAGAGAGCTATACATTAGATGTATTATATTTCCACGTTTATCCTATTAGAACCGATTTTTAGAAACCATAAATTATTATTATTATTATTATTATTATTATTATTATTATCAGCACCGCATCTTACTACCTTTCGGGTTATACACACTTACGCTACTTTGTAATGGTAGGGTGATTGTGAGATGAAATAGAGGACCTACAGTTTAACGTGGGATCCGAACCACAGTGAGGCTTGGCATTCCACACATTCACAAGTTGTGATTAATACACGTCTTGTCAGAGGTGAAGGAAGGGTTTGGCAATCAGATAAATGTGTGCCGGGACCGAGGATTTCTGAGTGGAATAGCAATAGGGCTAATTGCATGGTTGGCGACAGGTGTAGAGAAATGTTTTCACCTTTTAAGAACGAACAAATCACCTACATTGAAATAGAGTTATTAGTCAGTTTTTGCCTGACGTTACCTGGATCCAATGCTTCTGTTGAATTATCTCTCATGAATGAATTATGGACAGATGAAAGGAATCACCTTCACTTGGACACAGTGAAATCGCTTCTTCTAGTTAAAACATATTTCAAGGATGTTGCATGCTCTGACTTTTTTTGAGACGATATCTAAGGACAGAAAACTTTTAGAACAAATACATTCCTCAAGCAAGTATGAGTATGCCTCTGACTCTGGAAAGCTTCAGCCATCAACGTCAACCAGTCTGCCCATCCAGCCCCAGTCATCAGCAGCTTCCGGAAGTGGCGTAAGCTCATGAACAAGCAAGAGGATGTGGACGGGGAGATGAGAAAGAAGATAGAGGTAGTAGGAGAGATAAGACACTTTTTAGTTAATTTTATTTTAGAAAATGACATGCTTGAACTATTATAGGCTGTATAAATAGGTTGAGATAGAATGTACGTATAATATGTTTGAAACATGAATAGATCTTAAATGTGCTTCTAATCTCAAGTTCAAATGAGCAATTTTTTTAAAAAAATGGTAGTATAATAATATTTTCTACAAGCCTATAACCTAAGTGATCGTTTGAACGTATGGCAAATACACCAAGTTTGTCATTCAAACAAATGTAATCACGTTTTAAGATACCTTATTCATTATGTTTTTCAAACTTTCAATATAATATGGTTCCTGAAACCAATATACAAGCTAATAGCCAACTTTAAATATACGTGTAGTCTTGGCAGACTGTATGGCTGATAGCTACATATTTAAATTTATTAAAGATGTTATTTGTATTTGTACAGTGCTACCTGTAAAACCGAATTGTATATCCTTTAATGTAAATAGTTCTTCAAGCAAGTGTGGTATAATACTTCATTATTTTCAAACAATAATATTTTTTTTCATCAGAGACATGTTTTCGCATAAGAATATTGAAAGAAACCGTTAAATTTGTCCCCTCACAATGAAGCAGACGATAAACTTAGGCGTCACCCTTTGGTCCTTGGAAATGCCTATGTTTATGTCCATCCAGTATAATATAGAGATCACTGGTAACCGATATCACACAAACAACTTTCAACAAGCACCAGGGTCATACGCACGTGGTAGTGTGGAGCAGGGAGGGGTGTTAAAACCCCTCTCATTGATAAATAAATCCACACTAGATAAAACAATATCAATATAATGAAACGAGAACAAAAACTGTTCCAGTAGTAGATTCCAGCGATAAGCGAGATTTGTACTTAATAATTTCTTCCCTAAGGTTTAATATACATCTTGGACAAGCTGGGACAAGCTGTTGGTATCAATGTGTCGTGAATGGCTAAGCGTTAAGTGCTGCAAATGATTGTGTGATACATTTTATTTTGTGCTTTTTTTTTTATCGTCGCAATAAAATACAAATAATTAAATTATTTTTTATTGCTTAGGGAAACATATAAATAATATTTTATGTCTCACCACGACTATATCACATATACTATTATTATTATTATTATTATTATTATTATTATTATTAGCACCGCGTCTTACTACCCGTTCGGGTTATACGCACTTACGCTAATGTGTAATGGTAGGGTGATTGT
>CABEEJ010000056.1:113082-135770 GCA_901482245.1 Timema douglasi
TTCCTGCTAAAATGTCTGTTGAGAATCATAAACGCGAACGAAGTGTAAATTTGAGCAAAGAAGAGGAAATGTTGCTGATTGAATTAATTAATCAAAGTCGTCATAATAATACAATAAATCAGCCATTTCGTAATATAAATAAAAGTAACCTCACTTTAATAAAAACAATAATCGCCTTGAAAACAATATGGCGGAGTGTTTAACGTTGTTAATGTGGACGTTATGTTTGCTAACCGGAAGGTAGACCTCGCGTTAACTTTACGAGCACATTTACGTTAACATTAGCGCTAACCAAACATTGTAAAATCAAAAGTAGTGGTCGTTATCGCTTAACCTCATGTTAAGCCCTAACGAATAGAATAACGTGACATTGTAAAATTGGGCCTTAGTCTGATGTGCGGTCATGTGACTCGCCACTGGTAGTCCTCATTAAACAATTGACAGACTCCGCCCGTGGCCTACAGAGCATAACCAACGCATGTCCCTTGTGGTCGATCCGGCCGAACTGTTGGCGTCAGATCATGCGCTTGTTGGTGCTGTGAGCCCTATTTTGTGTTACGATGTCAATACGTTCACTTTAGACGCCAGCACCGGTGTTTACATTGTTTAAGGCGGCATTGCCGGGGAATGGATAGGTCCAGGTTTGAACTAGACCGAGTGCATTTTCTCTAATAATTACCTTCCCCATCTCTACCATTTAATATTTAGCACCGCGTCTTACTACCCGTTCGGGTTATACGCTTTAAGTACTAATTACTCTAATGGATTAGGAATTGGGAAGGTTGAATTAGAGGAAGTGAACCCGCATTTACGTGGAGGGAGAGTGGAAAACCATTTAGGAAACCCCCTCCCCCAGTTCACCCGACCGAGATTCAAACCTCGATCTACCCGTCCTCAGCAGTCGAGCAGCTCAACACGACAAGCGCGTTAGCCAACTACGCCACCGAGGTGGGTAATCTACCATTTAATGTGTGGAGAAGGGAGGGGGGCAGGGGGTGAGGGTAAGGAAGGGCCAAAATGTGTGCGAGAAAAGATCAGTGTGTGTTGTTTTTTTTACAGTTTTTAGAGCAAAACATTTGTTTTTGTCAAAATAAATCAAATATGGCTCTAGTAGAAACATAGAGTTTTTATTTACATGATGATATCAACAGTTCTTGAATATCTGTCAAGGTTGTCCTAGAATTTAACAACAACTTTTTCTCTTCATTTAAAAAAGTTTCTCATCAAAGGCCGCTGTGTCCATGACAAATATTCAAGAATTGTGCGAGGAAAATTAAACTGAATGTTTCTACCGGAGCAATATTTTGATTTATTTTGGCTAAAGAATTGTTTTGCTACAAAAACTGCAAACACATTGGGCCCTTTCTCGTGTCTCCTACACTCCCACCTTAGATTAAGTAATTTACAACTTCGCTGCTAGAACGTAATGGGTAAAAAGTAAGTGTAAGACACCTAGCTTTACCCGTAATGGTGGCCGAGATGTCTGAGGCGGTAGACACAGAGTAAACTTAGCTGTTGATAAGGAGGTTGGGGACATTAATCCCAGGCCAGAGTTTTCCACGTGTAATTCTCGTCCCGTGTCTCATTCTTTCTTTCTGTAAATACGCGTACATTTCCTCTCAATTATAAATTCGTGTAGATATACAGTTAACCCGAACGGGTAGTAAGACGCGGCGCATAAAATATGATAATGTGGTCTACCAACCAATCACTTCAATACATTCATATCCCTTCACCAAATATTATCAACATCTCAGCCTCAATACCTCTCCTCGCGGTTACTATTTCTGGAGGATAAACACAGCCGTGCTACTAGATCAGAATTCACTCTACAGATGTATATTCCCACACATAGATCTCAAACATATGCTCGTTCTTTCACTGTCCTGGCATCACAGGCTTGGAACGAACTAGATAACTCTACTACTCGTCATATAACATCTAGACTCCCCTTCAAGTGTGCGGTTAAGTAATCGACAGTAGCCCCATGGCTTCTTTGGTGCTGACTGACAGCTCACAGATAACTTCTGACCGTCAACATTAGGCATATACCTAAATGTTGACTGTCAGAAGTGACAGCTGCTAAACACGTGTTTTTGCAGATCATATGGTTCGGCGTAGGGATACATAATTTGGTCGTTTAGCTTTTCAGAGCTGTGAGCTGTCAGTCAGCACCATAGAACCTTGTTCAGGGTACTGATTGGTAAACCCAGTGGAAAGATAACATTGGGAATACATAGACGCAATGTTATCTAATTTCATATAATGTTTTAGTAATAATAATAATAATAATAATAATGTTCAACGCATGTTAAGTGGAAGAGAAGGCTTAACTTTGCCAGATAAATGCTATTATATTATTATTATTATTACTAAAACATTATATGAAAAACAACTAGACTTATATTTTCAACTGTCAGAAAATGTCAAAGTTTATCGTGAACAAAGAAATACCATTTTGGTGGTACTACCGAAAACACGTGACTTTGTTTGCTCTAACAAATAAAGGGGGTAAACGGAGAGATAGTTTACTGTGAGACTCAAATAAAATGGGACAGTTTCTTGCCCAAACAAATTAAAAAGGGGTCTGTTTTGGGGGCTAAACTCCCTACTCTCACCTCAAAAGTGTTATTATTGTTATTATTTGTAGTAGTAGGTGTTTTTTTATTGTATCAGGAGTATATATTTATTCACTAAACGACGTCCAGCTAAACACAATGTGCTTGTCAGCTGGTGGCTCACCATATATGTCGTACATACATGTAATAGTATAAAGAAAGTATAATGAATATATTTCATTCCTTTATGTCTATTCTTACAATATAACAAAAGTCTAATACTTAATTAAGTTTCTTAAACCTATTACATTACGTTTTATTTGGTATATAAAAACCCATTTAAGTCCATTTCATATCTTATTTGTCATATTTAGTCAGTCTAGTATTATTATTTCATTAAGTTTGTGAGCCAATTTCTCTTTTAACCTCTGATTTTTTATCTTTTCGCAAAAGGGTATCCGGTATCATGTTAAAAAGTGTCGGTATTATTATTTTCATGTGTCGTTTTCCTTATTTATCTGTACATAAGGAAATGTTATGCTGTCGTTTCCTGGTGGTGTGACCATGAGCCTATCTTACTTTATATGTTTGAGTAGTAGTACTATTATTATTATTAGCACCGCGTCTTACTACCCGTTCGGGTTATACGCACTTACACTAATGTGTAATGGTAGGGTGATTGTGAGATGAAATGAAGGACCTACAGTTTAACGTGGGATCCGAACCACGGTGGAGGCCTGGCATTCCTCACATTCACAAGATGTCTTGTCAGAGGTGAAGGAAGGGTTTGGTAATCAGATAAATCTGTGCCGGGACCGAGGATCGAACCCCGGGCCGCCAGTATAGAAGTCTGACACCTTACCCCTGGACCGCCAGGTCGCCGACAGTAGTAGTACTGATTTATTGTATTATGACTACACATATTTCTTACTGCCAATGGTTTACACTCCTTGTTCACGATTTTGGTACTAGTGTTGTATTCACTTGGCATTTTAAGAACTTTAATTCGAATATTTCTTGATTGTTTTAAATATAAATGACTCATCTTCCCCCAGGAAGTAGTAATACCATAGCCTAGATGTGATTCGATTAGCGAGTGATACACTATTTTTATAATATAAAGTGTAACATATTGTTTTGTATACATATAATAAACATTCCCGCTCTTATTGTCCTACTTATTATATCTATATGAGTATTCCATATTTTCATACCATTAGCCCAAGATAATTATTTGTCTCTACTCACGTAGATGTTAAACAATTACACGGTTTCCTATTGTGTTAACAATCTAAGCAATTACCATTTATATCTAATAATGTATAACATGCGGTAGTCTGTTGTGCATAGTTTGTGTTGTTTTATTTGTGTGTTAATTATTATTAATTTACTATCCTGAGTCCTGTTTTGTAACTTGTTAAAAAACTTCCTGCAACATTAAATGTTACAAATTTTGTTTAGCTCTATCAAGATTTTTGTACACCACGTACAACATTTGTGTCGTCATAGATATACCACAATACTCTACACAATTTACCATTGTTTTTATATATATTTAGTGTGGTATTGGCCCAAAAATAGAGCCTTGTGGCACTCCAATATTTATACCCAACTATTCACTTTCTAAATGTTATTTATTTTAACTATTATTTTCATACTTGTGAGGTAATTTATAAACCATTCATGAATATTACCTCTGATACCAATGTTATAGTATGTAGTAGTAGTAATAATGTATATTTGTATTCCTCTTAAATGCCTAGAATAGTAAGTTATTGGAGTATCATAAAATTCACAGCACTTGCAATCAAAATTTAAGTTTAACAAACTATTATTTCAAGAATATTTCACTGATTTTTTTTTTAATATTGCTAATTTATATTTGGAAGATGTACCAAGAACCACCGTATGTAGGCCTCCCTAACACCTCCCACCTCCTCCTCAACCAAAAATAAAATGTTATGCTTGACCCTGGACAATGTAGTAATTTCTTAAACTATTAAAACATTGATAGTTACATCTCAATTTTCATAGGAAGCAGTGACGGCTAGAAAAGTTACTCAATCTGATTTCACGTATTCATACATTTGGACATGTGATCTGGAGCTGTAACTTTTGATAGATTTAGTCAATATTGTATCTATAGACTAACACAAATAAAATAGTAACATTTTATCAATTTTTGGTGCAAAAAAAAAGTATTTTCTAAGGGCCAGTTTCATAGTCAGAATTAGTACGCCTTAAGTGTGGTACTATATTAAACACAGGACGACACCTACCTAGACCAGAATGGAATGGGCCAGTTTCATAGTCAGAACTAGTACGCCTTAAGTGTGGTACTATATTAAACACAGGACGATACATACCTAAACCAGAATGGAATGAGCCAGTTTCATATGCGAAACTGGCCCATCCCATTTGAGTTTAGGTAGGTGCCTCTTGAATCGAGGCGCATTATGTCCGAGTACAAAACCGGCCGTAAGAGTCCTTTCCTATGAAAAATGGAGTGTAATTCACCTGACTGCTCTGAGGGGAGTCCATGTGAACGGGAAGTGCAGGTAACGAGATGGAGTTCCTCCGGGACGCCAGAAGACGGTTGCTGGGTGACGGTGGGGACACCACTACCTCTGGGACCAGCGGGTATGACGGGGGCAGGAGAGGTGCCGTCTCCTCCGCCCCCTGCTCGGTAGTTGTAAGACCGCCCGCGTCAGCGGCAGCACTAGTCTCCCCGTCCGCCCAAGGAAGGGCTTTGTCGTGGTACTCCACGGGCATCCTCCTCGATGGAGTTTTCCCTGCAACAACCGAGTAAGTTACGTCATATGAATGGCATCCTCTCAGGTGACCTGGCGGTCTAGGAGTAAGTGGGCCGGGGTTCAATCCTAGGTCCCGGCACATATTTATCTGATTGACAAACCCTTTCTGCACCTCTGACAAGACGTGTATTAATCACAACTTGTGAATGTGAGGAATTCCAGGCCTCCACCGTGGTTCGGATTCCACGTTAAACTGTAGGTCCTCCATTTCATCTCACAATCACCCTACCATCACACATTAGCGTAAGTGCGTATAACCCGAACGGGTAGTAAGACGCGGTGCTGATAGTAATAATAATAATAATAATCCTCTCGCGGTTGAATATAGTGCAAGAACTATGTCAATGCCAGAGTCAAAGTACCGAGAGGTGTTCAAGAGGCTAGTTGTTTCTTTTTATTTTCTCGCGTTTCCTTATAAGAGTGAATGAAATGGGATCTTAAAAAAAAGCAAGCTATATTTCGATATATGTCGACGTTTCATGATCCCTTGAACCCTTAAAGAGTGGTTTTTACAACAACAAAACAGTGTCTGTCCTCCATCAACCTAATATAAAGCTCAAACCATTTTATCGATAGGGCTGAAAAATATTATCTTGGATTTTCATAAGCTTCCCCAGATATTTCTAAAAAAAATCTATATACCCCTATAGTTAAGGGTAGTTTACTTAAGGCTGAAAAAAGCTATTTTATTTAAATCGACTCTAAATATTTTGATTAAAGCTCGCATCCAGGCGCAATTTAACATTAAGGACCAGCAAAGTGGAGGGGAGTCTCCTTAAAATTTCTGAAACTAATAGGCAAAAACACATCTTGGTAGGGTTTTAAATTGAAATATTTTAATAAATGTAAAGGGACATACCCAAATAATCAGAATAGTCTGAGCATTTAAAATTTTAAATAGGGATCCGGAAAATGGTCAGGGTTAGACATTTTCAAATTTAAAATTAACAAGCACTTACCTGCCACGGTGGCGTAGTTGGCTAAAGCGCTAATTTCATGTTGAGCTGGACTGCCGAGGACGGGGAGATCGAGGTTCGAATCTCGCTCGTGTGCACTGGGGTGGCTTTACTTAAATGGGTTTCCATTCTCCCTCCACGAAAATGAGGGTTCACTTAATCTATATTCAACCTTTCCAATTATTAGCCCACTATCGTAATTAGTACTTAGGCATGTAACCCGAACGGGTAGTAAGACATAGTGATAAATAGAAAACTAATAAAAACTAAGCATTTATCGGTTTACTAAATTGAAATTTAATGAAAAAGTATAAATACCACCCCAAATGTCCCCCAAAATTAAAATTTCAAAGCGTAAGTCTTAAAAAATTTCAAAATGGAAAAGTATGGACTTAAAGTTTTGGGGGAGGAGGGAGTAGTTTGAAATCTCTCCAAAATTATTTTTAAAATCTACCTTTCGGCGTGGAAAAGAATTTTAATTTGGTACGCTGGTAAAAGAACCACACCCTTTAACATAAAAATTGGAAAGTTTGTCATTTCAAAATAGGGGTCAAAAAAATAGATGAAAGGTGGGGGGGAAGGTGTTATAAAAATGTATTAACTAATAGAAAAAAATACTTTCTCGCTATGAGATTCAGTTTTAATTTTGTCTAGGCAGACGTAAAATACCCAAAAATAAATTAACACAAAAATCAACGCTAGCTTTCTTCACACTTCCCCATCCTTGCATCCTCCCTTTGCTTCAACAACATCCATTCACCGAGTCAAACATGCTCTTTTATTCGTAAAACTTTTAATATATACCTTTTTCCGTACATTCGCCTACAATATTTAGCCACGTCTTACATGGCCTACCCCTTCCTTTTGATCAACACACTCTACCTTCATACATTTGCTTCGTCATTTTATCCACACTCATCCTCTCAACATGCCCAAACCAACTTAGGGCAGCACTTCTTTCACATTTACCTATTGAAGATCCTTTCAAACCACACTCCTTTAGCACCTTATCATTAAGTACTGTCCATACGAGTTTTTCCACATATATATATTTTTTAGATATCTCATTCTAATCGCATTCACCTTGCTCTTGTGTTTCTCCTGACAAACCCACGCTTCACATCCATCAAACAATGTTGGCGTGAACACACTTTTACATACTGCCATCTCTGCCTCTTTCGATACTATTTCATTCTTTGCAATAGTCCGCATATATCCAACTACTCTCCGAGATGCGTTCATCCGTCGGTCGATTTCACCATCCATCCATCCATCCATCCATCCATTTTTACAAAACAATCCACCCAGATACACAAAATCATTCACTTGTTTTAACAATTTTCCATTTATACTGAGCTGACAATCATTTCCTGATTATTCCTTATCAAAAATTATCACCTTAGTTTTGGACACAATCAAACGAAGATCTATTCTGTCACCATATTTAAACGATTTAATGCATTCTGTAAGCCACTTTCATCTTCAACCATTAACACAGCTTCATCTGTATATAACAGCACTCTCACAATCACACTGTCAATTTGTACACCAACAGCGTCCTCACAAACAAGGATACATAACACAATCATGTCTAACACTCTGTTCAATGTCGAACCATTCGCTAAAAGCTGAAACCACCCTAAGGCCGTTTACCTGACTGATCGGTTCGGTTGCGGTATGGTAACAACTCGGTACACAATTTTATTATTATTTAGCACCGCGTCTTACTACCCGTTCGGGTTATACGCTTTAAGTACTAATTACGCTAATGGATTAGGAATTGGGAAGGTTAAATTAGAGGAAGTGAACCCGCATTTGCGTGGAGGGAGAGTGGAAAACCATTTAGCAAAAACCACCCCCAGTTCCCTCGACCGAGATTCGAACCTCTCTCTCCCCGTATTCAGCAGTCGAGCTCAACACGACTAGCGCGTTAGCCAACTACGCCACCGAGGCGGGTCGGTATACAATAAATAGGCAGTCACACACGGGTCGGTACGCGCGGGAAAAGGGGAACCATGCTTTCATCGTACCGCTTTGCGGTAAGCTATTTCAGTCGTGGCTCTGCATTTGCCGAGTGTCTTTTGGAAGGATTTTGAACAAATATTTTTTGTCTTGTTTTTCATTAGGGTGGTCGACCGAGATGTACGTACATTTAGAAATTGAGAAATGTCAATACCTTTAAAAGTATAAGCGTGCCGAATATTCTGGAAACACATAACTGAAAAAGCATGGAGTTAAATTGCCACTGATCCTAATCTCATCCAGCACTCTATTTCTAATATCTCCGTCGTCAAATTTCCAGTATTCATCACTGTACGCAAATCAAGAGACTAATGAAAACGTTTAAAATGTTATTTATTTGTATAACTACCTTAATTTTGTCACTAGCCTCTCCTCAGCACTTACGCATTCCCTCAATGGTGTATTTAACTTTGTAATATCTGGACCAATAACTTGGACTAATTATTGAAAAGTGTTTTTTGACATTCTGCCTGAAATACTCAACAAACTAATTGCCCTATAATTATTACATTCACTCTTACTGCCTTTACTTTTGTACAAAGGAGCAATGGCGGCCTTCTTTCAGTAATTGAGAACATTCGAAATACCAGCACACACATTGAACCACAATCTGGCAAGTAGTAACATTCCGCAACACTTGAGCATTTCACTTGTGATCCCATCTGCGCCCGCAGCTTTGCCATTCTTTAAAACTTTCAAAGCTTTTAACACTTAAGCCTCATTCATTTTTATATTTATCATTACATTTTCCTTATTTTCTGATACTTTCCACATGCTTTCGCCATACAATTGTTTAAAATACTCCCTTCACCAATCTCTTATAACTATTTTCATACCAGATCTTCTCACCACTACACGTTCATTCTGAATATCATAGGCCTTTCCTTGGTCTCCTTGTTTCGTTCTCTTTACTCACTTCCAGATCAGCTTCTTATTATATTCAAAACTGTTGAGCATTCTTTCTTCTTCTTCTTTTGACCTCATTTTCTCCTTACTCTCCTTTAATACTTTCTATACATTCATATTTTTTTATTTCTGTGTATGTCCCACAACATCATGTTCTGTTTCACTCTTCACATTCGTTTGTATGCAGCTTCCATTTTCTCTCACAGCTTATTTCACCTGTTCATTCCACCATGCATCTCTATTTAAGTTTCCCACCAATAGCGGAGCTACTTCCAACAACTACTAGTGTAACCTCTCTCAAACAAAAACTAGATTAATTATATCTAACAACTAGTGTAACTACTTTAACAGAAACTAACATAACTACTTGTTTGGATCTGTTTTACTTCCTAAGGCAACCTGACTATATCTTCAACTGTGCTTGATAATTCAGTGGTGGAAAGCCATTAAATTATTAATGTACAAAATATGATATGGGAAACATTTCTTTTTATAACTAACGTTTAAATATTCCAGATAAAATATCTTATTAGCTCCACATTTTTTATCACCACGTTTTTATCACTATCCGTTCAGGCTATATGCATATATGATAATTACTATATTGGGGTAGAGATGAGGAAGGAATCATTTTAGAGGTAGTCAATATACCCACATTTGCATGAAAGGAGAGTGGGAAATCATTTAAGGGGGAGGGGGGGAACCTCTCAGTAAACCTGACTGGGATCCGAGCCCCTGTATTCCCTAAACCAGCAGGCCAGTCTAAGATTAGAGTGACGGTTTAGACCATTCGGACACTGAAGTGGGTCAAATCTAAGTTTGACGGCCTTTTTGATGGCTTGTTAAACTCAAAATGTTCCTTAGGAATACATATAATATAATCTTTTTACGAGGGATTGAAACAATTTGCAGCTACACAAATGTAAATCGTGGAAATGTTATGGTTTTCCCCTCACTGAATTGTGAGCCACTCTGTATAGCCAGTATTTCCTCGCCAGTCATTCTGCGGGGTCATGGTGGTCATCAGTGCCCGAGGCACCACGCTTCAAGAGTGAATCTTCGAGGTTTTGGTCAGTACTCCAGCATCTCAGAGTCTCCGAAACCGGTCGGCAGGAAGTAGGAAGGACATCTTACCCTCCCCTCCCCCTTTTAATACGGTCATTATCTTCCTCCAACCCGTCAGAACCAAATGGGAGTGGAGTGTACGACCTTTACCCAAATACTCCTCTTCAACTACATCACTGCTCCAAACCACTTTATGTTTCGTGATTACGTCACACCACACGGAACTGGAGATGGGGAA
The DNA here is from genome assembly GCA_901482245.1 of Timema douglasi. Taxonomy (NCBI): domain Eukaryota; kingdom Metazoa; phylum Arthropoda; class Insecta; order Phasmatodea; family Timematidae; genus Timema; species Timema douglasi. Next base: position 123,641 of record CABEEJ010000056.1, read on the forward strand.
TCATGCAGTTACAAGAAAGTTGGCAACACTGCTATCCTCCCACGTTTATGAGATATTTTCAACATGTTATTATGACATGGATTGTGCTACTTAAATTTGCTACTCTTTGTATGGAAAATTGCTATTAAAACAGGGTTATCAATCATCCAGGATCTTCCGGGACAGTACCAGTCTTTGCTACATTGTCCCACATCAGTAAATGGAAAAAAAAAAATTATAAATCATCCCGTTTTCAAGATGAGTTCTTCGTGGACTTCCGATTTTGCAATTTTGTTAATTTCTAAGACGATTAAAATACAAATTCATACTGTGATTATTTATTTATTTAAATAACTTATTAAATTAAACTGACGTAAATATATCATGTTAAAATCATACATCAACAGTTAACATGATTTTTTTTTTATGTCTCAGATTCACACCTGCGACCAAGATTTTAGCTTTGATTTTCCTCCAGGACACTGGAAAAGCTATATTTTCAGTGAACGTGGGCCGCTTTTGGCCCGCGGACCCCAAGATGGAACACAGTGAGGTCTTAGTTATAAAAATTGAATGGGGTGGGTATGTCTTAGGTGTTGCAAGGAGATAGGTATGGTTTGTAGGCCTGTTAACCAACTAATGCATATTTTGACGGAATTTATTAAGGCTTTCTTTGTTATCTGTCAAGTTTTTGTTTAGCTTGCCACTGAAGATTTATTAAAATTTGAAATGAAGGTATATTATATTTTACATTTACATGATGGCACGTCTTAGTTTCCTTTTTTATGAATAATTGAAGGAGGTACTTTGGTTAGGCCCCTAAAGGGGTAAATTGGTATGACACTGGTGAAAGTTCGGAAAACACTGTGTCAGAGGCATGGGCACTCATAAATATTGTATTTTATTTTTAAACCACGTATTACTACCCGTTCAAATTACACGCTTATGTATTAATTGCGTTAATGGTTTTAAGGATAAATAAGGTTATATTTAGAGGAAGTGTACCCCAATTTGCGTGGAGGGAGAGTGGAAATCCATTTTGGAAAAAAACACCCTAACTCCCCACCATCGGCAGTCTAGTCTACTGCGATAGTAGCACCTAAGACCATGTAGCTACTGAAGTTGTTTTTTTGTCAATTTGTATACAAAAATAAAATTGTGTGTTTGGGATTTGGTTGCAATTTGCTATTAACAACTTTGAATCGTCAATATATATTATTAATGTTAGCACCGCATCTTGCTACCCGTTCGGGTTGTACGCACTTACGCTAATGTGTAATGGTAGGGTGATTGTGAGATGAATTGGAGGACCTACAGTTTAACGTGGAATCCGAACCACGGTGGAGGCTTGGCATTCAACACATATCGTCAATATCAGAGTTAACAAAGATAAAAATTATAAAATGCAAATTTCTTCCCATTCCCTCTTCAAGAACGTTCTTTTCATTTTATTGTATTTAATAAACTTATGAAAAATATAATGTTTCTTTTCAATGGATTCAGCTAGAACTAAATTTGATTTTTTATTAACTTTTCAGGAACTTTTTTTATTGTTGAAAAAATTTGGCTCTTGAAACTCATATAAGTAGCCCAGAATTACGTTCAGAAGCTCTAAAATACCCCCCCACCACCACCACCACCACCACAAGGTTAAATTTCTGAAATTTTCTCTCAAGAAAAAGGGGGGAGGGTGCCACACCCCCGGCAATTGGTACTTCAATCTGCACCCTGTTTGGAAAACCCCCGTAGGCGCCCTTGGTCAGAGGACTATGTTGGATTATTGGGGAACTGCAAGAGGAAATTACACCTGAACTTGTCAAACATGGGAGAACCTTTGAGGGAAATGAGTTATGTATGTCTCATTGCAACACACACTGAATGTTAATAAGGTATGACATCCGTGTGGGAGAGCTACGTGTACCACACAATAATCAAGCCGAATCCAATCACGAGTCACGACCCGTATTAATATATATTGCCATGTGATTTCTTGTTCGAGAGTTACATCTTGTATCTAGTTTCATGGTTAATCAATGCCGATTCCCAAATGTTATCAATGTTGATCACAAAATACTTGTTTGTTTTCCCTCAAACTTTCTTCTACCTGGTGGTCTAGGGGTAACGGGTCAAGACTTCTGTGCTGGAGGTCCGGGGTCCGATCCTCGGTCCAGACACAGATTTATCTGATTGCCAAACCCTTCCTTCACCTCTGACAAGACGTGTATTAATCACAACTTGTGAATGTGGGGAATGCCAACTTACGCTAATGTGTAATGGTAGGGTGATTGTGAGATGAATTGGAGGACCTACAGTTTAACGTGGAATCCGAACCACGGTGGAGGCTTGGCATTCAACACATATCGTCAATATCAGAGTTAACAAAGATAAAAATTATAAAATGCAAATTTCTTCCCATTCCCTCTTCAAGAACGTTCTTTTCATTTTATTGTATTTAATAAACTTATGAAAAATATAATGTTTCTTTTCAATGGATTCAGCTAGAACTAAATTTGATTTTTTATTAACTTTTCAGGAACTTTTTTTATTGTTGAAAAAATTTGGCTCTTGAAACTCATATAAGTAGCCCAGAATTACGTTCAGAAGCTCTAAAATACCCCCCCACCACCACCACCACCACCACAAGGTTAAATTTCTGAAATTTTCTCTCAAGAAAAAGGGGGGAGGGTGCCACACCCCCGGCAATTGGTACTTCAATCTGCACCCTGTTTGGAAAACCCCCGTAGGCGCCCTTGGTCAGAGGACTATGTTGGATTATTGGGGAACTGCAAGAGGAAATTACACCTGAACTTGTCAAACATGGGAGAACCTTTGAGGGAAATGAGTTATGTATGTCTCATTGCAACACACACTGAATGTTAATAAGGTATGACATCCGTGTGGGAGAGCTACGTGTACCACACAATAATCAAGCCGAATCCAATCACGAGTCACGACCCGTATTAATATATATTGCCATGTGATTTCTTGTTCGAGAGTTACATCTTGTATCTAGTTTCATGGTTAATCAATGCCGATTCCCAAATGTTATCAATGTTGATCACAAAATACTTGTTTGTTTTCCCTCAAACTTTCTTCTACCTGGTGGTCTAGGGGTAACGGGTCAAGACTTCTGTGCTGGAGGTCCGGGGTCCGATCCTCGGTCCAGACACAGATTTATCTGATTGCCAAACCCTTCCTTCACCTCTGACAAGACGTGTATTAATCACAACTTGTGAATGTGGGGAATGCCAGGCCTCAACCATGGTTCGGATTCCACGTGAAACTGTGGGTCCTCCATTTCATCTCACAATCACCCTACCATTACACATTAGCTTAAGTGTGTATAATCCAAACAGGTAGTAAGACGCGGTGTTGATAATAATAATAATAATAATAATACCAAATTGGATTTTGGTAAGAAAAACCTTTTAGAAAATACAAACCTTATTTTTAGCGGTCCACCAGTGGCGGTGGAATATTATTTACGAAGAGGGGAAGGACCAAACAAAAATCAAAGTTTTTAAGGACTTGCCTTCCACCTCTCTCCCAACCTCACCAAATACCCTCTCTCCTATAAATGTTTGAAAATTGGATGCCCCTAAAAGCTATTTGGAGAGGTCCTCTTCCCTGAATTTTGAAAATTAAAATATTTTTATAAGCTATTTGATATAGTTAGTTCTATTATTTCCCCAAGTGTTTTTCTTTTAAATTTGGATGCTTCTATAAACTATTTTGCACATTTTTGCAAATTTAATGCCTTTAAAAGCAATTTGCAGTTTGATGCAAGTTTTTTAGGTTCAGATTCGAGAATATCAGAAGGTATAAAATACATCTAGAGGGAGACTGGTTTAATCCACGAGGGTAAATAAACCCCCCACATCCTCCACGCCTGGACACTGCAGTCATTAATTTGGAGGGGTAATTCCCCCAATTTTCGTATATTGGAAATAAAGACTCCTTTAAAAGCTATTAAAAGTAGTTCACTCTCCAAATTTCTCTCTCTTAATTTTGATGCTCCTAAGTCGTTGTATTTCGTTAAATTTGTGAAGTTTGGATGCCTCTAGAAGATAATTTAAATATTTACCCAGATTCACCTGAAACTAACACTGAAACTGAAACCATAAATAGCTGGAGTAATGGAGCTTTGTTGCGGGCCTATGTCCCACATCGGGAATAAAAATAATAATTAGTATTATTATTGATTATACCCTTTATCGCACCATCCGCTCCCCCTCACCCCCCCCTTTCCCCCCATATAATTAAGATATAGCAAGTAGCGACGTTTATGTGTAAAGGAAGTGTGATAGTGTCGGTTCACTAGCAAAGGTACTATACTCGTCTTTAGCTCATTAACTGGGTTAGTCTGCTTATTTACTGTCTAAAGTCACTCTAGACTAAATACTGTAATTATCACAATCGCGCCGGTCTATAATGAAATTAACTCACGCATACTAATAGGTACTCAACAAGTACAGACAATACGTCGTTTAAAAATTCGTAAACTTTGGTGCTAGTGATGATAATAATAATAGTTCACGCCCGTGCTACATAGATCGTAGTCCAGCAGTGAAAAGATTAGCGAGTACTAATGTACCGTTGCCCAGGGGACGCCAGGATGTACTAATCGTACATCCTTTTCTTGAAGGTTCTTTCCATGTCCTGATGAGATGAGGTGAGGGTGTTGTTAGTGAGTATGAGGGTGTGAAACCAGTGGAAACACTTAGACCTAACTTAAGCCCAACTAAACAAATCCTGGTGACAGTTGGGGTAATTCCTCTTTCGGGAAAAATACCCAAGGTACTAGCCTTGAATAGAACCCAGGACCTCCAAGTCCGTAGCCAGATGCACTGACCCCTTTACAACGGGGATGATTAGTGTTGTTAATGATTGATAAATGACCTGACACCTCGACGATTGAGATGAGGAAGGTGAATTCTTATTATAATACATTCACCACCTTAGCTTACTTGGGTGATATCTAATAAAGTTACTAGAAATAATCCCTAATATATCTCTATGTCAACAGCTGACATCTTTCACGTTGGAAAACTGTAATGGAAACGTATGGTAATTTATGAATTTGATAGTAAACCACAGTAATTTAGGCCGATATTATTTATATATTTATTTGAGGTCGAGCACAAAGCTTATTTATCGTTTTATTAGAATTAAAAAATATATTATTTACATCCCTTTCACAAAAGTTATAACTAACATAGCTTCAAAAGGGCGACCAACGAATTAAAACCATGTGATTGAACGTGAGGGAAATAAGTTTTTTTTACAATGATGCACCCACGCAGTGGCTACAAATATTTTATCCAGTTGATTATTTCGAAATACGGTAAAATAATCATAAAATAATGACAATTATTTTCTCTTTTCCAAGTAAATACGATGGCTGTGTTTAAAGGTATGAATGTATGCACTGTATTACACATCATAGATAACATTCCAAAACGGAGAATAAGTACTTTTAATTACGTTTAGAATATTGTTTTGGATTGGGTAAAAATGAATGATTACAAGTTACGAAACAGTGTAAGAAAACTTAAGTTTACGTTATTTTAAATGTAAAATATAACATGTAATTAAAAATCTCAACATCTATAACAAAACAGTGATCATTTACAAGTGTTGGGAACCTAAAACCTAAACATATGATTATTGAACTGTCATCCAGGTAAAAAGCCTGTCATGAAACAATTTTAACTGTGTGGTGACCTGGCGGTCTAGGGGTAGGTTGTCGGACTTCTGTGCTGAGGGTCTGGGGTTCAATCCTCGGTCCCGGAACAGATTTATCTGATTACCAAACCCTTCCTTCACCTCTGACAAGACGTGTATTAATCACAACTTGTGAATGTGTGGAATTCCAGGCCTCCACTGTGGTTCGGATTCCACGTTAAACTGTAGGTCCTCCATTTCATCTCACAATCACCCTACTATTACACATTAGTAAGTGCGTATAACCCGAGCGGGTAGTAAGACGCGGTACTAATTATTATTATTATTATTATTATTAAACTGTGACTGTATCCATCTGAAGAGTGGTTGAGAAACCCCAAGGGGGGAACCCCCTCTATCCAAACAGTTTTTTTTCCAGCTTCTCACTATTCCGGTATAATAGACATTTAATCACACCGATTGAGTAAGGATAAGGAAGGTATAATATAGTGGAAATGTACCCGTACCTCATTTGACGAAGAGTGATAAGCCATTTAATAGAAACTACCCTCAGTAAATCAGGTCAGGATTCGAACACCAACCTTCCTGTAACCGACGAGCCAGAATAGACATTTAACCCACGTGTCTACAGGCGCGGGTCTAAATAAAGATTAGTATTCTGTGTTTGTAGACTGCGCGATTTAAAGAGAAGGTGTTCCACGCCAAAGCAAAACAAAAGCGACAATCGTTTCTAGAAACAAAGGAAACAATCCCCAAATAGTTATCAACACAATTGGCCAGTAAAAAATCAAACAAAATAAACTTTCAAACCTGAACTAGAAGTGCCAACCTGAAGAGACCAAATCACTTCGACATAAATCAAAAATTGGCTCAATAAATAAAGTCAGATTCAGATAAGAACTTTTTTCGATACTAAATAAAATAAACTAAAACCATTTTAATTTATTTATGCATACATGTTTGTGATCTGCAACTGTTACTTTTTTAATATATAATATCCAAATACATAAAATACCCACCTCGGTGACCGCATGGTCTAAGGCGCTACTCTAGCAGTAGACTATACTGTCGATGACTGGAAGATCAAGGTTCAAATCTTGGTGGGGTATTCTGAGGGTGGTTTTACAGAAAACGGGTTTCTACTCTCCCTTCACGCAAATGTGGCTACACTTCCTCTAAATATAGCCTTCCTAATCTCTAAAAACCATTAGCATAATTAGTACATATTCACCTCTGACAAGACATCTTGTGAACGTGGGGAATGCCAGGGCTCCATCGTGGTTCGGATTCCACGTTAAACTGTAGGTCCTCCATTTCATCTCACAATCACCCTACCATTACACATTAGCGTAAGTGACGTATAGCCCGAACGGGTAGTAAGACGCGGTGCTAAAAAAATGTATTAAATAATTCTAAAAAAATGTGGCTATTAATTTTGACTGCAAAAAAAAAAGTTTGTATTTTCCTAGGGTCGGTGCCGCAAGGGTTACATGCTCCAGAGTTGTATTTTGTATAATAGAGATACCCCACCCCCCTACGTGACATAAAATAATAATAATAATAGTCTAATAATAAATTAAAGTTGTTATATGACCCAAGAACTGCTCATAATGATGTATGATTTTGCAAAGTCCCACGTTCACTTTCTAAACATACAGGTACACGTTATTTACCCTGAAAGACATCAGTCTTACCTTGACGGACTATATATATATATATATATATACTATGACCCTATATTTATAAGCTATAGCATTGTAGATCCATTTAAGGTAAGAATTCATGGTAAACGAAGTGTACAAAGATTCACAACTTACAAACTCTATGGCAAACTATTTAGGACAAACCCGTTCACGAAAATAAATTACCTTCATCAGTGACATCCGGTTTAAAAAAAAGAAGTACAAACGGCTAAAATCTATCGTCGAATGCCTCGGCCGAGGAGCTAGTTGCCAAATAGGACCGGAAGTGGCGTTGCTAGGGATTTTTTTACCCATAGTTAAAACAAACACAGAAACTATACCTTGAATCATTAACTTATCAAGAGAATTACATCTTTTTAACCCTGAGAGAGCAACGGAACACTTGGTTAAGTAAATAGAGGGATTGGGGGAAATTGTGCCTTCCCAGAAAAAACGGGAAAATTGCGCCCTCCTATCCATCATCACACCATTAAGTGGGAAAAGTGCGCCCCACACATTGTTTTACACACTTACAAAACAAGTACGCCCAAGGACCTAACGAAATGTTTGAAGAGTCTAGCCTGGATTTTAAAAAAATGAAGTAAATGTCGTCGATGTAATTAGTTTGGTAACTTCAATTTATACCTTCACACCAAAAGCATACATACTAATCTTTATTTAAATGAAAAAACTAACCTAACCTAACCTAAACAACAGGCGTTAAAACGCACTTTATTTTTAAATAGTAAATCGCGAACAAACTTAACAAATAGCCAGTGGCGGCTCGTGAATAGGCACTGAGGAACTGCAGCACCCCCTATTTCTACTTGATATTATCGATAACATTTAATATAATGAGTCATTTTTTCTTTAATTATTTCTTTATTTTTGTAGTACAGTATATATTCCTTAAGCTTAGTGTCAATACTTCAGTAGCCGTCCCCCAGTTTACGAAAAAGATTTTAAAATCTTTGTATGGAACTGTGCGTTTCACAGTGCCAGCGACGTGGTGTTTGACTGTTATGTGCATGCGCACATAGGAGGGGAGTGGGGAGGAAGGCGGGACTGCCAGGTAGAGAGAGCACTGTTGCTCTCGCAGTGCCGGCTCTGGCGTGATGGTGGAAGGAAAGTTTTTTTATACTCAGCGTGTATTGTGCTTAAAAACCGTTTACCATATTCTTGAATGTGATAAAGTGTAGAAGAGTGTAAAATTAGATTATTATTCTGCTTCCAGATATTCTATTTGATTATTTTTTTTCCAGTTATTTTATTTAACAGAAAGACTAAATGCGCTTGCTGTACTTTCGTGGAAAAAAATTTCCTCGATTGTCATCCAGAGATCAAGGAGAAAATTATTGAGCTTTTTGCGCAAATTAAAACAAGAAGAATGTATTTCATTTTTAAATGAATAGATCAAGCTGAACTGTAACAATTTAAGTTAAAGTAAGTAAAAAAAATTTTTTTGTTAATATTTTATCAAGTTCCTGAATAAGTTTTCTTTTTATACATGTTTTTTTCTTTTACACAATTTTAAAACAAAGGCTAAAAAATTTCTGGAGCAGCACCCCCACTAATTTTAGCCACTGCAAATAGCTCACCCCAACAATCCAATCCAACGTGCGCTGTTTCGCGGTTGGTATGACAACCCAGTTAGGGAATTAACGAACATTAATGGAGACGCCCGACTTCCACGATATTTGGGAGCAGTGACAACTAAATTTTATATCTGACTGCGTCATGTAATCTCTCTTTAAGTAGGAAATTCCGATCCTTTCCTTTTACATAGAAGAGTTTTATGTGAAAAATCGATATTTTTGGAGTTATTTTGATTGTTTCTTAGGTGTCTCTGGCAATTTTGTAGTATTAAAGTGCTAGAGACACTTTTTGAATTTTCTATTTATTATCTGATCGGGTCATATGAACTAGCTTTATGTAAAAGTCCGGGCTAGGGTTGTGGTATCGAAAGAAATATATCGGTACTGTACTCATTAAACGTGTCGTAAGAAAAATATCGATATCGTACTAGTATCGAAAAAAAAAGCATCGATATCAGTAATTATCGGTATCGAAATTTCAATCTGAAAAAATGTTTTTAACCTAGTAATAATAATTTCAACTTTTGCATCATGATTACATTTCCATATTTATTCAAACACAGAAAATTAGAATGGTTTTTATTTATTCAAAACAAATTTTACAAGATTATTTTTTGCTAACCAACTTCTTAAAATAAAACTTCCATAATTCACTTCTGGGAAATGCCATTTTTTAGCTACATTCGCCCTGGCTTGCTTTTTAAACAGCGCATATAAACTTTTCTGCTTCGTTTGCTTGGAGCATCCTTGAGGTGACAGAGTTCATTTAGTTCTACAAAATCTTCTTTTGTTTAGTTTGTGATGAGCGTGCTCATTGATAAATGAAGGGATAGTAAGACTGGTCGCCACTCACAGTTTCATTTGTTCTTCCTCCACAAACCACCCTAGTTAAACATATAATCCTAAAATGAGTGAGGTTAACAACAAAAAAGAGTTGTTTCTCTCGATACCGGAGCGTGAGTACTAATGTTAGTAAAAGTATCGAGTAAAATACTAGTATCGAAAGGAAAATATTTATATTAGTAAAGTATCGATACTTTTTTCTCACCCTTAGCTACACTACGCCGGCCCGTTCCGTGCCGCGCAGCTAAAGTGCGGATGAATGCTCTTTCGACGATTCGTCCGCGCTTGTGCGGTGATGAACGGTGCGGACCGGCGTAGTGTAGCCGTAGCTTAACCGGGAAACCACACTAGAGGAACTTGACGTTTAGACCGCATTTCCACTGCCGATGTGTGTTTATTTTCAAAAACTCTACGTAAATTTTTCAGTGTTAGCCAGAATGTTTGCGCGCTGACCACAAGCGTGAATTGGTGGACACGCGGACAAAGGTGTAAGTATTGTCCAGAGAAGTGGTTCCCAAACTTTCTTGACTCGCGAACCCCTTTCACAAACATCTGAGTTGCACAAACCCCCTGATAACTATTCATAGCCACCACATACATACTTTTATAACTAATTTTTATGAAATTTGCTTATTAATTGAAATCAGAAGGTGTCATACCGGTAAATTAATCAATTATAGCTCCGGTTGGAACTTTGGGATAACCCGCCAAAAATAATACAAGAATATTGAAAATACGTAAGTAAAGTTCAAATAATTAAACATTTATTAAAAAAAACTTAAACTAAAAAATTAGAGTAGTGACATTTTCTTATATTTATTGTCATACTATTATCACATTTCAAATGTGTTTTTTTAAGCGGTACTGGAAATTGCTGCTTTTACATAATTGAAATACCTTCCTGTGATCACAAAATTCCATGGCGGTTTAAGTTTCAAAATTGTTTACAAGTTTTAATACTAATCTCTTCACGTGATTTAGTGAAAAGAATGCGCTTGCTTTAGATGGCAAAAAGTTTTAAAGTCAGGATCTACAGACGATAAATAAAATCTCAAGTCACTTTCAGAACTGAACTTGTTTCTGTTGTGGAAAGCCAAAAAATTATTGATAGGGTAGTAGAAAAAGAAAGCGTAGGTTTATGAAGAAAAAATGGACACAAGCCTCATCAACTTTAGATAATAGAATCTTGTAAATCTGCCCCACAAAATTTCACAAAGTGTTCATTAAAAATCCGCCATTACGGAAATATTTTGGTGGACCTCTTGAAAGATTTCGTGAACCCCCTGGGGGTTCGCAAACCACAGATTGGGAGCCAATGGTCTATAGTATTTTGAAAGTGATGGGGAGGTCGGGGTTATAATTAAATCTGAGTGTACGTGAATGGGTTTTTTTTCATAAATTATTTCCAGGGTGTTTACAAAAGTTTTATCATAAAATTATCTGACTTTTCAGGTTTACTAAACATTTAAAAAAAATTCTCAGCTTAACTTGTTTTACAAATTTTATAGGTGAATGGCAATATATGTTTTCCTTTATTCCGTTGATGACATATTTCCAGTAACAATTTTAACGGCTATTAAAGATAAAATAAACATTAATATAAGCTATGTTTACAGTATTAAATGTTTTAAGTACCATTTGTGTAATTGTGTAAATGTGTGGTAGAACAAATTGTGCAACCATCTCATGTTCAAACTTAAACATAATTATATAGGCAATGCATTTTGTCAACACCAAGAAACCAAATCCCTCACATTTGTTTAGATGTTTAGGTGCAGAATTAGTCACGTATTCAAATTCCCTTACTACCCGTTCGGGTTATACGCTTAAGTACTAATAATGCCAATGGGTTAGAGATTGATAAGGTTGAACTTAGAAGTGAACCCACATTTTCGTGGAGGGAGAGTGGAAACCATTTAAGTCCCCCCGAACGAGATTAGAACCTCAATCTCCCCGTCTTAGGCAGTCTAACTCAACACGAAACTATCACGTTAGCTAATTAAGCCACCTAAGCGGGTCTTTTTATTGTTATTTGGTGCTGTATTAATTTATAAAAATTTTAAATACTGGCATTTATATCATTTCAAACGGATAAAATTATGCTTCACATAATATAATTTAAAAGTTCTTATTTTTAATCTTTTTTTAAAATGTTTTACTAATTAACTTTAAATCAAAAGGTAATGTTTTATTATATTGAGACTCTTTCAAACCTATTAAAATATTGGCTAATCTACTTACATTTAAGTACTTCCCATTTGATTTTCGTGTTCATTGTCTATATTCCTATGACATTAACAAACCAATGAATGTCACCTAATGTCATACTAAAACCTTCAAGTATTG
>CABEEJ010000056.1:136050-203140 GCA_901482245.1 Timema douglasi
CCCCGTTAAGACTGTGTCAATGATTGTGATGTCTTGATAATCTTTGGTGGAGGTGCTTATAACAAGAATCAACTCGAGATGTTTATGAAGAGAGTTTTACACACATGACGTAAGCGCACTGCGGCAATAACTTTGAATAATGAGCTTGTTTACTCAGATATTATTGTCATGCAAAAGACAAGCTCACAAACCTCTTTGTATAGAATTAACAGGGTTACAATCGGAAGGATCAAAGACCAAATTATCAGGCTTGAGTATGTTTCAATGCTGAAAGTGAACATTACTTCTAAGTGCTACTGCTGTATGTATAACCAGGGCGGTAATGTAAACACTTAAGGTGACCGCTTCGGTAAGCGAGAAATTTCTGCGCTGTTACACAATTTAATTTAATTCTATGATGCGTTATTTCAAAATGTGGTTCACGCGCAAATAATGTCGAACAAAGCCCTTTTTCAGTTACAACCCTGTACTTTGAGTTTTATTTATAGAAAAAAAAATTGTGTGAACACATGTTTTGGCGCATTCAAGTATTATGTAAACACCTTTTTTTTTTATGACAAGACACTGTTAGGATAATCAAGACTCGAAGATTACGGTAGGCAGGACATGCTGCGCGAATGGTATGATCTAGAACCTTGTTCAGGGTATTTACTGTATAACCCAATGGGAAGATATTCTTGGTAAGAACTAGACGCAGATGGAAGGATAACATTAGAATGGACCTGAAAAGATAAGGTGTAACGAGGTGGACTGGATAGAGATAGCTCAAGATAGGGATAGGGTGTAATGAGGTGTACTGGATAGAACTAGCTAAAGATATGGATATATAGCGTATATTTATACGTGTTGCAATGAACTTTCAAGTTTTTAATGCCATAAAGTAAGGGGGAAAGGGGGGTTAGAACAATGCTTACGTAGGACCGTGAGAGGAGAAGGAATGGCGCAGTGATCCAGCCACCCCAAAAGAACAAATAATATTTAAAAGTGTCGGAGACGTGGGTTCAAGGATCTTGGTCAAAGATTAAAAGTAGTTTAGATTTAATTTTAATATTTATATTAGTTATTATTATTAGCACCGCGTCTTACTACCCGTTCGGGTTATAAGCAATTACGCTAATGTGTAATGGTAGGGTGATTGTGAGATGAAATGGAGGACCTACAGTTTAACGTGGAATCCGAACCACGGTGGAGGCCTGGCATTCCCCACATTCACAAGATGTCTTGTCAGAGGTGAAGGGAGGGTTTGGTAATCAGATAAATCTTTGCCGGGACCGAGGATTGAACCCCGGCCGCCAGCACAGAAGTTTGACACCTTACCCCTAGACCGCCAGGTCACCGTTATATTAGTTCATGTACTCACTAATATTACTATTTTATAATTTAAATCAAATGAAAAATATTTTTTTAAATATAATTTTATAACCTTTTTTAATTTTGATTTGTTTAGTACAATATATTTAAATTCATTTTACAACAATATTTATTGTGAATGCTTCGTACCATTAATTTACACCTTTACGTTAATAATTATTACCAGAAAATTTTAAATTGCTTAACTAAGAAAAGTCGACAAATGTAACGTGAGAAAAACGGAAAAGGGTGTTTTCTTATTTTTGCTTACAAAGGAAGTGAGGGGGTATAAAATGGCCTAAAAGCTGCTTACGTAATACTTGAACGCACCCTTTCCCTTTTTTAAAAAAATAATTGAATTAGAAGTAACTATGACAATATGGCTGCATGTTCTAAGTTTTACAAAATTACAAGGCCATAATTGTTATCAAAAGAACAAATAACGTTTAATCACTGCAAATTATATTTTTAAGTTTATTATTAATTGATCTTCATAATTATGTATTACTATACAAACCCACAAAGCAACAAAATATCTTCGAACTGTAAAATGACTTTAAAAACAAATTTTTGTTGACAACTGCTTAGGTTTAATTTTAAAAATGTTTAATAAAATACTTGTGTGTCAAATATTCTATGAGGCTAGTAAATCTCTTGCCTTAAAACTCGACAAGTTCTTGGTTTAATTCAAGGCGGATGCACACATTTAAATAAAGCTCTAACCCACTACGGTGGGCGCGTGTTCTAACACGCTACTCTCACAGTAGACTAGACCACCGATGACGGGGAGATTGAGGTTCGAATCTCAGTCGGGTGTACTGAGGGTGTTTTTCCCCCAAACATTTTTTTCCAACCTCTTTCCACGCAAATAGGGGTACACTTCCTTAAATATAACCTCCCTAATCCCAAATATCACTATTGTAATTAGTACATACGGTAAACGTATAACCCGAACGGGTGGTAAGACGCGGTGCTAACAAAGTAAAGCTCTTAAAGTCACAATAAAAAAAAGTGTCTTCAAAACGCACTTTTAATTGCATAGACACAACAATACATATTTATAAAATTAATTCGAATGCTTTATTCTCAACTCACCGTTTTATTGGCAAGTTCTTGGCCGTTTCTTCCTCAAAATCCGGATTTCCTCGGCAAGTTAAAATGCGCCCGGCACGACACCTAACCGAACCGAACTATCAGTGAGTGCCCTTCCCATCCTACCGGCCTCTACTTAGGCGCACACCTGATGCGCACTGCTTGAAGAAATAAGAATGCCAGCAGAGAACTCACCACTACCGTACCCACCGATACTTTTTTATCTTGAGGAAAGATGGCGCGTCGCGCGAAAACGACTCGATCCACGACCAAGTTTTGAGACACTGTCTTTGATTTACGAGTTAATAAAAAAACTATTTATCTAGCAGAGTTAAGCGATAAACGAGTCGCGTCTCAACCGTTCCGTCAAATGAATAGGGAAAGCGTTGGTTGTTTTTACATTCAAACCACTATCGGTGGCTAACAATTCGTTTAGCAGCGCCGACTTTCAACTTAGCTCTTTCAATCCCGTTAGACGATTTCGGTGACCAGGGTAAGTGGACATTTAAGAATCACCAAAGGTTTCCAGAAAATGTCGCAATTTGGCAAAGTTCCAATTTGAGATCAGGTTTAAATGTGTTCCACACGTCAATCTGCATTTTAATTGAGGCTCTAAATACCCTTTTCAAGATACTTGCGTTATTGCATTGAATATTTAATGCAAATAAATAGCACCTTAACATAAGATAATGTCCATAATTATTTATAATACTTACACACATCGTAATTTCGTGAAACGTGTTTTTACCAACTTTTACTTAGCACATTAAAATAACCGTTTATTATTATTTACCGATTTTTATACCAAAATACAACTTTTTAACAGAACCTTGTAATTTTAATTGCCATAGGCCTGTATTCAGCTGAAGTTGATGGGTTAAGGTGTCACTTTTGCACTAGATTGGACCCCCAATGATGGGGAGATTGGGGTTTGAATCCCGGTCATATCTATTGAGGATGGTTTTCTCCTCTCCTCTCACACAGATGTGGGTACACTTCTTTTAAATTAAACCTTAATCATCCCTAGCACATTAGCATAAACATATGCGTATAACCTTAAATGATAGACGTGGTGTTAGAAAAACAAATATTCTTGAAATTTATTAAATTTAATTTACAGGTATTTTAATCTTACTAATTTAACGTCTTTGGGGAAAAATGGATGAGAAAATTCAGACTCGAACTGACTCCACACTAACTTTGTAAAGGCATCTTAAAAAAGTCAGACATATTAACTAATAAATATTAAGGATTTTTTTAGCACCGCGTCGGCCCAGCAAGCCGGTAGTGAAAAATATATCAACTCGAGGGTTTGTTGGATCCTCAACAGTTTCATTGTCACCCGCCTCGGTGGCATAGTTGACTAACGCGCTAGTCGTATTGAGCTCGACTGCCGAGGACGGGGAGATCGAGGTTCGAATCTCGGGCGGGTGAACTGGGTGTGGTTTTTCCTAAATGGTTTTCCACTCTCCCTCCACGCAAATGCAGGTTCACTTCTTCTAATTAAACCTTCCCAATTCCAAATCCATTACTGTAATTAGTACTTAAAGTGTATAGCCCGAGCGGGTAGTAAGACGAAGTGCTAAATAATAATAATAAAAAAGTTTCATCGTCGGCTGTAAATCCTAGGCAGCACTGAAGAGGCGTGCTAAGGAAATTAGTGAGGTAGTTTCCTGTTGCTTTCCTCAGAGCCAGAAGGTAAAGTCCGTTCACCGTAGGAATTGTTTTCTGAAAGGCCCTTTTCCCTATCAGAAATCTATTATATTGTAGGAGATTGGTAGGAAAAAAGACCTTTCAGAGAGTAATTCCTATCGTGAATGGAGTATACTATAGTCTGCACATAGTTTGCTGCCAAGCCCACAGAAATGTATACACCAACTGACCCCACAAGAAAAATCTTCACTCATCACAAAGACTGGCTGTATATTGAATGTTATTACTAGTATCGTAAATACCTCTGCCACTTTCATATTTGTCATAGCCATAAACGCGCCTGAGACAGATCAATGAAAGTGACATCTTGCTCTAGCCCAAACAGAATACAAAGTGTATTGTAATCACAATATCTTACTAGTGTTGTATCTGGGCTAACATATGGTGTGTATCAACATAAATAATTTATGTACAATTATGTGTTTTTACTATTTTATATATTTAATGTAACAAGTAAAGACACCTTCCTCCAGTTATTTGCAAATTGTATTCAGAAACCTCATTCAAAAAGATAGTTTTGACTTGGTTTAACCTGACTCAACTTTTTCATCAACCAGCCTACCAAAACTTAAAAGAAACACAGCTCCAGCAAAATGGTGTTTAACCTGTAGCCTGGTGGATCTCCCAATAATACCTTTCTTGAAATAAAACATTTTATATGCACTTGTAATAACTTAGTGATGTTAATTAAAAACTTGCTTGGCCGGCGGCAGCTGCTTCATTTACTAATAGCGAATTTGTCAAAAAATTAATAGAAAATTAAATCGACATGTGAAGTGGCCAGTTTTGTGTTATTAATGCATCACACTAAATATTTATGATTTAATAGGAATGTGCTTCATATTATGTACATATTAGTTATGTAAAGTCATCAAGATTATTTGGTTAATTTTTAAGTCTGTTTGTATAAATATAATTTATTATTTGTAAGATAAGACCACCAACCTCTAGCGTCTTTTAGGTGGCTGATGGATTCGTAAAAATGGGCCGGCTAGCCACACAATGGTGGTTAGCTGGTAGAATTCTAGGCAGCGAAGCTTTATAGATGGGCGAGTGGAGAGGTGAAGCTTGTCACTTGAAAATCCAACAGGGTGAACGTTAAGATGTATTTTGTTGGAGTCATAGAATCTCCTGAATAAGTTTAAAGTATTAATAAATTAAGAAGAAATGCGCCATTTTATTGATTAAAATTAAAAATGTGTCAAATCATTAATCAAAATGTAATAAAAAGTGTTGGCTTGTTGTTAATCACATGGAGAATAAATCAAATTTAACTGATATCGGGGACATAGCCTCTAACTTAATTCAAAATAAGGGGCTGTCCTTAAATTATATTAGGATTTTGGGGGGTGGGGGAGGGAGGTACAGCATTTTCTTACCTTTTCTTAAGAGGAAGGGGGCTAGAATCCATCTTACATAAGGTTTTTTTATCAATATTTATAGTAAACAAATTCTAAAAGGGGGAAAAAAAAAAGAATTGCAGAAAATAACTATTATATTTGGAA
This sequence comes from Timema douglasi, assembly GCA_901482245.1. Taxonomy (NCBI): domain Eukaryota; kingdom Metazoa; phylum Arthropoda; class Insecta; order Phasmatodea; family Timematidae; genus Timema; species Timema douglasi. The sequence continues at coordinate 141,711 of CABEEJ010000056.1, forward strand.
GAAGGTACAGGAAAGGTGGATAGAAACATATAAAAGGGGGTACAAACACAATATGGCCCCCCTTTTATATGTTTCTATCCACCTTTCCTGTACCTTCTTCCAAATATAATACAATTGCCTCATAAAACGAAAAGAGGTTTTCCTTATAGAGTCAGAAAATAACTATTGTAATCGCCTTGCCTTACATTAGAGATTTTTTTAAACTAACATAATAGTTTTTAAAAAAACATGATGAAAATGGTAATAAGGAAGCAGATATACTGTGTTAGTAGAATTCAATGTAAACTATTATTAAAGGTAGAGAATCAGAAATATTAATGTTATATTAATAATTAACATTGAATTCTACTAACACAGTATAACATAATAGTGTTGAAAGAACTGGTCTAGTTTAACTTTTATGACGACTTAGTAAACATTAGGACAAAACCAGTGACAACTCAAAACAACTTGTCCTCGTTAGTTGTTCTTGGCAACTGGATTGATATCTATTGAGGTGTCACTCTTCCCGTTTTCGGAGTCACGCGAATTAGAACAACGGATCAAGGTACTTGTTCTGGAGGGCAACCGTCGTGCCCAAGGTAGGTTTTAATCTGTGGAAGTTTCAGTCGAGCCACTGGTTAGGTGTTCCTTACGAAGCCAGTTTACTCATGAACTTGTTCATCAAAGTCGTTATTTTTATTATAACATATTTTTAACATAACATTTTTGTAGTAGCTTGAAGTGCTATTAATACACCATAAGAAAAGCCTTCTATAAATTACAAACCCACACATCTATTTTGCTACCATGCCTATCCTTCCCCACAAGTTATCCTGACAGATTAGGCTCACAGGAAGGGTGGTAGCGGATATATATTAATTATCAAATTTAATTTAATAACTGTGTATTACACCTAATTTTACTGCAATTTTACTCAAATTCCATATACCAAACCTTAAAAAAATACATAAAATAGAGGGGGGAGGCGTGGGGGTTAGAAATTCTTACCAACAGTGTCTAATAATTATTACTAATGCAAACATCATTGTTCATGAATAATATTATAATATAAACACGCACAGATATAATTCATTTTAAATTTATTTGTATTATTTACAACACAGAAAAGTGTACAGAATTTTTGAGATAAGTCACTTCACAATGACTAAATAAAAATACGGGTATTATTATTGCTGCAGGAACTACAGTGATGTTATTCCTTAATATTAAGAAATATTTGGTTGGAATGTCTATGTATCTTACTGTACTATCACATGATCAAAGAAAATGACAAAATATGAATCTAAAACTAACATGGTATATAGGATAGAATTTATTTGGAGCTTTGTATTGCGTGTATACATTTAAGCAGTTTAGAATTTAGTGACATGCAAATTTAATCTAGAATAGCAAATTTCCAAAGAATTTCATTAAACATTTAAAAGTGATATATTGTATTTATAAACAAATTTAATTTTTTTAAGTACCTTTATCAAAAAATAAAAAATCACAACATGTTCAGTAAATTTATTCTATTAATAATATTGAGGAGATAGTTACTTGGCAAGTATATTATAAACAAAATAAAACAGTATCAACAAATTAATATACTTGCAGGGTCATATCGGAGACGTTGTAAAGTCTTCTGTTTGCATTATTGTATTCAAATGTTTGTAATATTAATAAAGTATATATACCTTTATAAAATAAACAAGATGTATTTAAATTCTAATAGGGCAACCCATGGTGAAAATTACCACCACACATGATAGTCATGTTAAAAAAAATTTAAGTTAAACATAATGGAATGAGGTACAGATAAGTGTGATGGGAGCAAATGGAACATATTAAGGTTTACAAAATGAATAGAATACATGATGGATCTTGAACAAAAGAATAAACCAACAGAAATAATTCCTTATCTAGGTTAAATTCTACAAGAACTCTTCAAAAGGAAGGAAGCATTTAAGTTGGAACCCACCTCGGTGGCGTAGTTAGCTAACGCGCTAGTCGTGTTGAGCTAGACTGCCGAGGACGAGGAGATCGACATTCGAATCTTGGTCGGGTGAACGGGGGCGGGGGAGGTGTGTTTCCTGAGTGGTTTTCCACTCTTCCTCTCTGCAAATGCAGGTTCACTTCTTCTAAATTCAACCTTCCCAATTCCTAATCCATTTTCGTAATTAGTACTTATGCGTGTAACTCAAACGGGTAGTAAGACACGGTGCTAAATAAATAAAAAATTAAGCTAAAATAAAATTTATCTTGTCTGTATTTACAACATTGTAATATTTTTTTAAAGTAATTTTGGAATTTAAGGGGTAAGGACAAAAAGATAACAGCCCTCATATATTTAGATGGAATATATTCATTATTTAAACTTCCATGATAACTGTAATCCAGATTTTAAAAATAAACAAAATATTTTTTAATATATGTATAACCAAGTCTTACTACCTGTATGTATGATAATTAATCTAATGGGGTAGGAATGAGAAAGAAAGCATTTTAGAGGTAATCTACCCACATATGAGTGGAAGGAGGGTGAAAAACAATTTTAGAAAAACAAAAAATCTCAGTAGACGCGATTGGGATTGCCAGAAAAACTGAGTAGAAGGGAAAAAGTTTTTTGTAAAGTGTTATAAAATGGACAATTCAAGATTATGTTTGTTCCTATCACACTTAACATAAGTAAAATACATATTAGTACCTCAAAATGAAGTAGTTTTAAATTTAAACAAGTTAAAATGAAAGTTATATATTTATCTCACATTATTGTAGCTAGATGTTTCAGACTCCAACCTCAGTATCAATTTACATTTATACAAGTTCATAAATAGACTTTCAAGTTTACTCATATATTTCATATTACTAAAACCAGACTTACATTTATAGAAAGTATATTTTTTTTAAATTTCATACAACTTTAGTTTTTATTTTACATATCACAATAAAATAAATATGTATAATGTATACACTATTTTGTAATTTATGTTACACAGTAAAATAATACACATTTTATTTACACAGTTAACACTTTATAAATAAAAATAATAAAATATTTTACATCCAAAATATGTTGTATGTACAGTATTAGAAAGTAAAGGCTCTCAAGTGGTTTTTGAAAAATTGGAGGAAGTAAACTTAGGACAAAGCTTAGAAACTTTTAAATAAAAATTTTCTTATAAAAATTAAATACATTTTCTCTCTTTGCTTTTGAGAAAATCTCTTGCAATAATAATTTGTCATACTCAATTAACTTCAGATAGTTTGAACGCTCTCTTTTTCGTCTTCTATTATATCTTTAACAAATCCCTGTAAGGAAAACCTCTTTTCGCTTTATGAGGTAATTGTATTGTATTTAGAAGAAGGTACAGGAAAGGTGGATAGAAACACATAAAAGAAACAAAATTCATTCTAAAAGTCATATTGTGTTTGTTTCTTTTTTTTTATCCATCTTTCCTGTACCTTTTTACAAATCTTTAACAAGTTCGATTGGAGCTATATCATATGTTTGCCTTTTTTTTACATCCATTACCTGGGTCAGTTTTTTTATTCTTATAATCTTACTTAAGAACAGGACAGGCACAATATCCAGTCTCTGGCCGTTAATTCATCACTGTTAAAGAGTAAACCCACATTTTACCAATGGTAAATTTTTCGGCCACGCTGGGAATCGAACCCGGGACCCTTAGCTCAGTATACAGACAAGCTACCGACCGAGTTAAGGTGTCGATTATATATGATAATTATATCATTAACAAGGGGAAAGAGCCCAAACAGGTGAATGCAATAAATTAATACAAAATGATACTTGCACACTGGCAAGAAAACATACAGGTCCATAGAATAATACTGAACATACAATCAAATATATTTGAGATATGCCGCTGAATAAAGGGTCTTCGATTATTTTCAAAAATTTATTTGTTTTGCAATATGGTGTGTGTTCAGTTGGGATGGGTCAGTTTAATTAGTGTAAAGTTGGTTATTGGGGCTATTTTCCTCGCAGTGAGACTTACTACCTGATAAGGCTATACACATATGCACAATTTGCACACATTTTTATCCTCTTTGTTTAGCAGATTATCGCAAAACCATTTTTTTAAAGATAATCCCTAAAATAACAAAAAAATTTAAGGGCGTGAATAATGTATTAACAACCTAAATAATATGAATACATTCATAAAGGTTAGAATATTTTATTCAGTTTAAAAATATGTGAACTGAATAGGACTATTTAGTAGTTTATAACATGTTCATTCATTAGTGGCGATCAATTAGTTTATATAATAATTTGTGTGATAAGTTCAAAATTGGAACCAAACCACCTCTGGAATTGTCTTTCTTTGGACCTGTAATTTTTCTGTTAGGTGAGCAGGTCTTGTACTATTAGGCTTTTCAGACATAACAATTAACATTTATGAAATCAATTAACTTTAAGCAAAATGCATTATATTAATTAAACTAACAGAAATGTGTGAATTACTAAACAATACATTGAAACAAAAGAACATACAATTTAACACTATTTATATATTAGGAGTGTACCTTACCTATGTTTATTAATTTGTTTGGTGTATTTAATGTGCACTTTCTAAAAGACTGATTATTATCAACCCAGAATAATTTCGAAGACCAAGAGCCAAAGAGCTTACCAATTTTGCCGGCAAAGGTATTTTTACATACCCTTTTACATGCCACAATCGACATGGAATCAACAGCTTTATTTCTCCTCCAAAGAAAGTTATGGAGTTTTATCGATCAAGAAATATTATTTGACCTTGACTGGGTTCGAACCCATGAAGGTGAGGCGAGCACTTTAACCCAAGACCATCGAGTTTGAATGCATCTCGACTCACCTTAATAAGATGTGCACCATGAGAAGTTATTGTTCTTTTGTTCCTGTGTGTTGTTAAATCTTTCCACTGGTCAGTGTCAATTTTAATCCATTTAAAGATGTAAAAGTAGTAATTCGGTTTAGTTTTTAAATAGACGAATAAGCTAATCTAAAAAAAAGATAAAATACACATAACCTCTTTCTTTTTTTTAATGTATTTCATATTGCATTGCCTCAATAAATATTTTCAATCAATACACGAGTTGGTGAATGTCATTTACAAAATAATTATGTATAATATATTACATCCAAAATAACATTTTATTAAATAACAATACATTTTTTAAACATCATTTTAAGAAATAAAACCCAATATTACATCACAATAACTACCCTATGAAAATAATGTTTTTAATATGCAATATAAAACATTTAATAATTCACATCTTAATGAAATAACAGTAATACTATTTTCTTACTTAAAATATAAGAATTAGCTACCAGAATAAAGTGTAGGTATTTCCTTATTTCCTTAAAATATGATTTACCTAAGAATTCTATACAATTTACTGTACTATCGAGGGAGGAGGGTGTGGGGGTTATGGTGGAAAAGGTGCACTGTAAAATGTGTACAAATAGAAATAGTGAAAGCCCATGCCAAAGGTAATGGTTCAAATTTATATATAATTTAGGAGACTATAAAGCCACTTTCCCATAATTTGGAGATAAAACTTTTAACTTGATACGCATCTAAATTAGGATTATCCATAACAAGTAGCAGTTCTTAGATTTACTCATAAATTAGTCGAATTATTAATAAACTAAAGATTTTTTAAACATATATATATATATATGAAAGATTAATTAAGGGTGGCTCGATTAAATAAGCATGGAAGAAGGTTAAGAAAGTACTTGAATATTATCTTCCTAAAAAACATCAGATATGCAGAATAATATTAAATACACAACACATCACAAAACCAGTGGCAAAGTAAATGACATAATGTTGCAACAATAACACAAACTTAGCTAACGTCTTTTTAAATAACGTTTTTTTTTATTTGAGGTATTTACATGCACTTACTGAACTGATTGATTATTATATCAGCATAAGAAAATTTATATTAAGAGAGAACGAAAGGGCCTACCAAATTTGCCGGCAAAGTTATTTTCACATACCTTTCAGGGTTCTTTCACATGCCACAATCAAAATGGGACCGACGGCTTTACCTTCCCTCTGAAGGAAGTTGTGCAACAGATTTTTATCACACAAGAAAAATCTGTTGACCCTGGCTGCGTTTGAACTCAAGGAACAAAAATTACGAGCAGTTAGATTCAGAATCGTAAGACTACTTAAACACATTAACGCTATTTATGTGAAGAATGAAAGGAAGAAATTTGCCAAAGATACTTGCAGTCGGAAGGAGATTTGCCAAAGACACTTGCGGTCCCAAACTGAAGGACCTGATCATGAGATGCAATAATAATTGGGTCATTATCCACATTTCTCCGCCTGTTTCTGACAACTACAAACAGGAAGCAATCCTGTTTGGAGATATCCCTCACGCTGGTGTTCAACTCACCTGATCAAAGTGGGTTTATGCACCAAAAAATTACTATTCTGTGATATGTGTGTGTAAATATTTCTAGTAAATGTCCAGACTTAATAGATTTTTACATACATTTAATTTGAAAGAAAAATTCCAATATTGTTAATGCATATTCTGTAACTGAGTAGGGTCAAAACATTTATGAAACAAATAGCCGAAACTATTGTTAATGCATTTTAGTGGGGATATTCCCTCTTAGATGTCATATTCTGAAAATTGAAAAATGACACCTGGACACGGGAATCGAACCCGGGACCTTCGGCTTAGTACGCCAATGCTCTTACCACTGAGCTATCCAGGATTCGTCCCGTGCCCATGGTCATTCTTCACTCATAGTTTAAGGCAGAGTCTAAGATGGACGTGCGGAAGTCGTCAGCTTATAAACATGTGATTATATGAGATCACAGCCATCAGACCACGCAGCCATTAGCGACTCGGTAGTTGGCAATTTAGCAGCCATTCGACAATTATATATATATAATTGTACAGGATCTTGTATATATTCATGAAACAAATAGCCGAAACTATTGTTAATGCATTTTAGTGGGGATATTCCCTCTTAGATGTCATATTCTGAAAATTGAAAAATGACACCTGGACACGGGAATCGAACCCGGGACCTTCGGCTTAGTACGCCAATGCTCTTACCACTGAGCTATCCAGGATTCGTCCCGTGCCCATGGTCATTCTTCACTCATAGTTTAAGGCAGAGTCTAAGATGGACGTGCGGAAGTCGTCAGCTTATAAACATGTGATTATATGAGATCACAGCCATCAGACCACGCAGCCATTAGCGACTCGGTAGTTGGCAATTTAGCAGCCATTCGACAATTANAGAGCATTGGCGTACTAAGCCGAAGGTCCCGGGTTCGATTCCCGTGTCCAGGTGTCATTTTTCAATTTTCAGAATATGACATCAAAACATTTACTCAAAATTCAGTTTAGGTCTATGAAAAACCAGTGACTGGTTGACACGCCAATGAATCATTATTTTTAAATATAGATTTATAGCATATACACAAAATAATATAATTCATCAACATCAATGTTGGTTTATTTTTATTTTCTCTCTCTAGGCCTAACCTAACTATCCTTTCAGGTTGGTTTCCTTCACTATCTTATTATATAATTCTCAGATAAATTATTTAGAGTATAAAACAGGGAGAATCATAGTTAAAGAAAGTACTAACTAGCCAATACGCTCATGTTAAAGCTGTAGTCAAAATTGTTTAACTAATGCATTTAAACCGATTAAAAGACATTTAAAAACTAGCTATCATAAGATGGCATTGATTTTCTTAGAAAAAAAGAATAAAAACATAGGGTATTCTGAATTTTAACATTTTCTCTAATAAAGCATTGACCAATGAAATTAATCATCTTCAAAAATATCATTATTATAATTAACACCATTCTAGGTTTAGTACTTGCTGAGGGACAGTCCATAAGTGAGGTTACAACACGTATATTTTAATTTGAATGGAGACTAGAAAGACCTGATCTGTCGAAGGAGATGTTAAGACATATTTATACCGCAGAGATTAATAATCAGCTAGTCAAAGTTTACAGTAAAGTGAAGAGTTGTCAAAGAGTAGTATAATGGTGTTACTAAAACAAATCTGGTCGAGGGAAGACAAAAGGTATTGAGGGACGTGGAAGACCGACAATAGCAAGCATTACCGAGAACAAAGCACCTGTCGAAGCAGCAATTTTGGATACAGAAAAGTGATGGTGGGTGAACTTGAGTATAACCTAAGTTTTTACATGGGACAGTAGTAAGAATTATTCAAGAGCTATGCTTCCAAAAGGTGTGTGCACGATGTGTTCCGCGAGCACTATCAAAAGACCACAAGGCACAAAGAATGACTAGTACTCTCTCATTCCTTTAACAATATGCCTTTCATGGTGATGATTTCCTCAAATGCATTGTCAGTAGACACAAGACGTGGGCTCACCATCACACTCTGAGACACGGCGTGCTAGCATGGAGGAGAAACATCCTCGCAGGTGAAAACAATTTAAGATGGGCCAATCTACTGGTATATTGATGGCTACTAATGTATTTTAAAACCACAATGCAAAAGGGCACAACAATAAAATGCAGTTTCATTTTGTGCAAATTTAAAAAGTTTACAAGCACCCGTAAGACTAAAACACCCTAGAATAATCAAAGCAGGTGTTTTGTTTCTGCAAAATAACACTCAGTCCTACGTTGGCAATTGCAACACAGGCGGACAATCACAGAACATCCCCCCTACAGCCGGATCTGGCTCCTTGTATCACATCTTCCCAGCTCCTAAGAATTATTTTTAGCCACAAATTTGCAAGTTACCACGATGTGAAAACACTACAGCTGTTACAAGGTGGTTGGAATTTCAGGGCAGAGAATTATATGAGGCAGAAATAATCAAACTAGTTCCATAACAATAATAGATGTAAAATATATATGCATTGCAAACTTAGTTTTGGACTTCTCCTCATAATTTAATTTAATTTAGCACCGTATCTTACAACTCATTCGGGTTATACGCTTCAGAAGTAATTACGTTAATGGGTTAGGAATTTGTAAGGTTGAATTTTTTAAAGAAGTGAACCCGCATTTGCATGGAGGGAGAGTGGAAAACGATTTATGAAAAAAACAAGTTTACCCGATCAAGATTCGAACCTCGATCTGCTCGTCCTCGGCAGTCAAGCTAATCACGAAACTAGCACGTTATCCAACTACGCCACCGAGGTGGGTGTTCTCCTTATATTAATTGCACAATAAGTTTGTAAGAGACCTACTATGGAGAATAGAAGTGTCCTTGAAGTGTAAGGAAGTGTTGTAGAGGAAGTACTTTGTACCCACTGTCACATATTCAGCAGAAATATGGACATTGAATCGAAGAGAGACTACTTGAGCTAGTATAGGAAGCAAGACTGAGATGGTATGGGCATGTAATGAGGATGGATAACAAAGAGAATGAGAGAGAAGAAGTATGTAGGAAAAAGACTGTGAGGGAGACTCAAGACTGCATAACTATTACATTATTACAACAAATTATTCCTAAAAAAGACAGCAAAAACTGACCAAGAGAGTTTAAATCAATTATTAGAGTAAGTAACCCATGAAAGTAAACATAAAAACGTAAATCAAAATATTGATAATATATAGAAATCCATGAATAGCCAAGAATTATGATAGTAACAGATATTTTACAAATTGTATGAATTGAATAAAAGATAATTTTATAAACAGATGTACATCATGTATCATCACACACTTTAATTAATCATTCAGATGATAGTTATTTCCAATCATTTCCATAATAAATCAATATCATTATAATTTAACATATTTATACTTATGTTAGTACTAATAGTAGATTATATATTTAATACTTTAGAGAAAACTGCAATGCAATATACATATTTTTTAATCTTCAAAGTAAATTAAACAATTTGACATTAGGACTTGATTGTTTTTAATGCTGTTAAAACATAAACGATTTAAAAATGGAACAATATTTATACCCATTGTGTTTTTAATATGTTGAGACTCAATACTATTAATAATAATGCGCTACTTAATGTTTTGTGATGCTAATTAAATGAATGAAAAATAAAAGCTCATGACTAGTATATTATAGTAGAAGGAAAACCTAACTTTTTATACACATGAAAAATTTGAATGGTTTAGTAAATAATATTAAGATACTTTTTGAGGTAGGTTTTGTTATACATGAAAGAAGGTACAGGAAAGCAGAATATAAACACACAAAAGGGAACAAACAAAAATGTTAGATTGTGTCTGTGCTCTTTTAAACATTTCTATCCCACTTTCTTTTAACTTTATGATGGTATTTAATTGATCGTTAATCGGATAACCTGGATGAATGTTTAAGTGCAATGCAAGTTTTGATCAACTAGTTTATATTTTAATTTTGTATATAATTATGAACTTGAATATGTACAGACTTTTTTTAAAAATAAATTATCCAAGGTTGATAACACTTTCTAAATTTAGAAATATAACAGCTTTTTTTAGGTTTGCTAAACCTATAATTATAAATTTTTAAAAAGAAAATTATTGAGTTTTTTTAATTAGATTTTTGACACAAGAATTATTTTAAGACAAATATGTCTGCGGTCTTCACAAAACCGTATAGGTCCGAGATAGGACTAATAGTTTACATTGAAACTTGCTAAACTACTAAGTAGAAAGGGGAAGGTGGGGGGGAGGGGCAGATTTAAAAAAATCTTTAATGTTCCCTAGGTGTGTATCATCAACCTTGTTATTTATACTTATTAACTGGAAAGGAGTGTTGAAATGGTTTCAAATTATAACGCTGTGTCGTGGCACAATCCAATACATCGATACACATATTTCCATTAACGGGTTAGTTCAAATCTCCTCCCAACGGCCAACGAAGCTGTCTGCTCGCTTCTGGCTATACAGCATATGTTTTCAAATGTGCATGTGCATTGATTTTAGAAGGTTGGTTCTGCCCAAATTGTTTCTCACTCTCCCCCCCCCACAAGTATGGGTACATTTCCTTTAAATTGTACCTTCCTCATCCCTATTTTATTAAAGTAAATATGCAAATAGTCTGGACAGGTAGTGTGACATGATATAAAATAAAAAGTATGGCCGAGTCTTTTGTTATAGAAAATGGAATGAAAGCTAAATGTGGATGGTCTAGCCATGAAACAATCCAAGCCTTTGGCGAAACCGGGCTCTTATTGGTATATTTGACTTCTGTACCATTTCTTGAGTGGTTTATTTATTTTATACAGAAAAAAAAAATCAACTGTAAAAATATAAGAATTAAGTTATTTCAAGAGGTGGAAAATATACACGAATATAAACACACACTAAATATAAATTATATTTTTAGGACTTAAAAGCTAGTATGTACATAGAAACATCATTGCCACTCGGCTCAAAACAGATTAATATTTATTATCTTTTAAAAACGTGACGCTTCACCAAATATTTTGTTTTGGTCATTTGAGTTATTTATATCATGATTTATAAAGAAAAAAGAAAGGTATATGAGATATTTATGAAAAGATACACTAAGGTATAAAACTAGAATAAAACAAAGGCTATTCGTACAAAATGACCCGGCCCCATAATGAAAATGTTGTTGGTGATGATTATGAATAGTTTATCAAATGAGATTGCTTATGTGATTGGTTGGAGTGAATTAGTTTATATCTAAGCTAACTTAATCCAAGTCAATTTAATTATGAAAATGAATACTTTGAGCATAAGTGAAAAATCTATATATTTAATTTGCTACGAAATAACATAGGCCGATTCATCTCTACAAAAATTTCAAGTTAAGATAGAGCCAGAGTTCTCATGAAGAATAAATGTTACACTAATAATAAAATGTAATATTGCCTAAGATAGTGTAGTAACACTGCACAATAATGTAAAATTGATAGTGAAGGAAATCAATCTGAAAGGATAGTTAGGTTAAGCCTAGATAGGAACAAACACACTTCTCTATTCATTTCTACTTAAACAAATGATAATTTGATTGTTTGGAAACAAATGTTTTAATCATTCGATAGATTAAATCATTTGATAGTACCCAACTCTATGTTACGCGTAATATCCATATGACTCAGTAGCTTGCTTGTGTCTATCTTGTATATAATTTGTAGTACCACAGATAGATACAACTTGTCTGACATCACATAGTGGCAGTAAAAGGAAGCAACCACAATACATTGTGGTATTTTCATAATGCCGAAGCTCATTGTGGTAATTTTCTTTAACAACCATGAAACAAATTTCAAGGTATAGCACTTTTTTTTTAAATGCCAGAATGTGTTGTGGGTCTTTTAAAGTAATCAGAATATTAAATTTCTTGTGCTGTGGTTGTTTCTATAACACCACAACTTGTTATGGTCGGATTTTTTTGCTCAATGAGCGTTTTCCATTTTTGAGCTTAACATTATGTAAAAGATCCCCTAGTCTATTTAAAAAATATGCCATATGTTTTGTGTTTTACTATACAATAATTCCTTGAGTTCTTAGTTTGCTTCAGAATGACTTTGAGGATGCGAATAAAATTGCGGGTTTGAATCAAATTGGTGTTAACCTTTGACATAATGAAACTTTTTACTGCCCTTAAAACTATAATTTTATTGTAACTCATGTTTAATTTATAATAAATTTCAGTCTTTGTCAAAGAGTATTTATTTAATATGAGGTAAATCAGTTAGGATAAACGGTTAAGGGTTAATAATTTGTATATGTTTACATTTTATGCTGTTCAATTATTTACACCCTAAGTTTAAATTATTTATGGTTTTGAAAAAATAACTGCAAAAGTGAGTGGCAACTATGCTTAAACGGTGTAAAACATAAAGAAAAAAACACTAAAATTAAACAAAAATCAACCTTAAAATAAGAAAAAATAAATACATGTGTTAAAGAATAACAAAACAAACGAACATCAACAGAGGCATAACGAACATAGAAAATATCAAAACATTAAATTATCACTTCTTTTAATACCAAATTGATTGGAAATGCACTAAGCTTGCATTGTATTTTACTTAACAATCTTATTTAACAAAATACAAATTTAGTGATGTATTTTGTAGCAATAAATAAAATTACCCGGTGAAACACTCAGAACTACCTAACATTTATTTTAATTGACATCTCTTGAATAAATAAGTGGATTTAATTTTATACCATAATATTTCTAGTTTTCAAGGTTTCTCTTTTTAAACCTTTCTGCCATATAACTCGCCTTAATCTCCTTACGCTATGATTTAACAAACGTGTTGAAAATATTTAACTTTTCAAGAAAATATACATTCCCATACTTGTTTTAATTTCTTTTTGATCTTTTGCACTCGGCTTAAAAGCACAGCGAAACTGTTTGAAAATTATGAAAAAAAAAACTATCAAACTGATCCGGAATGGGTTGATGCTAAATAAAGGACGCAAAAAAATGCATTTGAATACGTTTTCTGGTTTGAGTGCGATCATTAAAAGTGTGTGAAGTTTCAACTTTGCTAAGGGAAAAGAATTCAACTTCTAAAATTACAAAGCTTAACCAATAAATATTACAAATTGATATTCATGTGAATAAACTTGAAGTAAATGAATATGTTGTGATAACTTGATTTATCAAATTAAAATAAATTATTACAAATGATTGCTCAATTAAAAAAATTCAAAGTGATTTTAGTGCATAAAGTTATCATATTTTTCCAAGCATAAAATTATCAACACCAAATATTCAAACTTTGATTAATATTTTTATGTTATCTATTTGAGTTTGCTTTGATTTATAAAGTGGACTTCACACATCCCTAGCAATTTTATCACTAGGCAACATTCTTTGAAACCTTATCATCATCAATCAAAAAAAAACTTGTCTATCTCCTCCGGAAGTCACCTCCGGTGAACTCTGTTTAAAAGGGGGGGTTTTGTATTTGTTAGTGTGTTTTCAACAATCTATGCTCCAGCAATCCATAGGTAATTGTGCTGATTACCTCAACTTACTTTTAACCAAAATGTATAGCGGAAGAACATTTGTAAGAAGCCAAATGCTAATCTGGGTTCCAGTGGAAAGTTATGTTTTTACTATGCTTTAATGCCAATGAGATGGTTTATGGAACTTATTCTAGTTTAGGACAAAACTCAACAATAAGATTTCAAACCATCAATTGATCAATTTGTGGAAGGAAATAAATAAGCCCTGTTTTGGCCTTGCCAGGAGTCGAGCCTGGGACCCTTGGATTGGTAGGTAGACACTCTTACATAAAGAATCAAAATTCTAAAAAAAAAACTATATAAATCGCAAAATATTTTAAATTTATCATTGCAGTGGCTAACAATGAAACTTTTAAAGGAAACCAGTTCCATACAAAAAAGTGTGTGGGGGCGGGGGTGGGGGGTGGGGGGTGTCAGGGTGGTAAAAAAAGAACCACACTTATTTTTATGCCAATACCATGATTTAAGTAAATATTTCCATAAAATGGAAAGAAAGGACTTCTTAGTATCAAACCCATCAAAACCTTTTTGGCAAATCTCTATTTTAAAATTTAAAGTGAGAAGCTGAGTGATGTAAACATAAAAAGAAAAGCGGTGGTGTTTACTTGATAATATTTTAAGGGTGATGTGTTGCTGCTCCTGTTAGGGTGATGTTTTCATTCCACTGCTGGGTTGGACTAGGGCGGCGACAGAGGGAGTCAGATGGTAAATGGACGGGGTGGCTAGCGGCTGGCCGCATGTCATTCGCCTGTGTCTGCCCATTTGCTTTCCTCCAGTATCCTCTCGAAACAGTCCAGTAAGTATATGTACTGCAAACATGGAAATAGTATTAATTTTTTTTTAAGAAGTGACAAATCTGACAGCCATAAAAAGTTTCATCTATTTTCACATTCATTACTTGCCATGTGATAGGTAGCTGTTGTTTTTGATAGATACTATCAACACCAATAAAATAACACTAATTAAATAGTAGGATTGTACGAGTACTTGAAAATTTGAGTTTGAATCAAGTTTTAGAGTTGTTCGAACTTAACTCTTAGATTTTTACAATCTTGGAAAATTTTAGCACTCTTGAGTATTCGAATTTAGCTCGAAAGTTCCGAGTGTAGTTAATTTGATTAAATTTAAAAATACTATTTTCATATAAATACAGTCCCTCAACATTTCCTTTTGCCTGATTTAAAAAAATATATACTTGAATAACTGTTATTTCAAAATAAAAATTTTTGGAATCATAACTTTTTTGTGACAAAAAGTGTCATTCTTAAGAAATCTATGTTTGTGTTTATGATCTATGCATGGGTCTATTACAAAACTAAATTTGAAATATTTCTAGTACAAACATTTCTTCATTTTACTATAACTCAAAATATACTCAAAATAAACTCAATGATTTCTTTCAAACTCGAACTCTACTCGAATTGAAAAAATGCCTACTTGCACACTTCTATTAAATAATAAAATTATTAATATTAACCGCAAAAAAAGTTTGTATATTCTAAAAAGTGCACCAAATGTACATTCATAATAAAATCAAGGTCGGGGGATTGGGCCGTGACGATCAATTTTCTTTAAGAGACATCCATTACCTCTTTGTCCATTGGCAGCAGTGTAAAGTGTGAACTGTGTTCTTCTTTTCATTGTAAAGGCCATATTGTGTTTGTCCCCCTTTTATATGTTTCTATCCACCTTTCCTGTACCTTCTTCCAAATATAATACAATTACCTCATAAAGCGAAAAGAGGTTTTCCTTATAGAGTTATATCATTATATATTCGCATCCATGTCCTTTTCCTGTGTTTGTCCTTTTTGTTATACCTTTTATTTGTTCCTATCTATGTGTTCTATTATTCTTTACCATTTTACTTTTTCTCCTCTTTTGTGTTTTTTGGTTTTCTCTTTTAGGAAGTTGCGTTGCGCGTTTCACACTCCTCCCTNTATTTTAAAAATCTTAATTTCAAATTGTAATATATATTTTTATATCTATTGTGCTGCTTATTATGGTTTCTGCATAGCGTGATTATCTTTTCATAGTGGAAGCCATATTGTGTCCGTTCCTTTTATCTATTTCTATTCACCTTTAAAGTACCTTCTTCCAAACATAATATTGTGTAAATAACTAACTTACAATGTATAATTTTAACAATCAAGCTCAAGGTAAGAAAATACTTTACTTTTATTTTTAATATATATATAAAACCCTTTTATTATTTTCCAGGAACAGGCTTATTAAGAATAAATTAACTAGTACAACGAATCGTAGAGCATATGATGTTATGATACTCACATAGGGCGAGAATATCTTGACCCAGCGTGGGTTCTTTTCTGGTCGTTGGTAATGGAAGCAAAACGCCATTGAATCATCGTCTACCTCCCATTCCTTGATAATACTCCAGGAGAAATGCACCACTTGAGGCTGAAATGTCATATCAATCAAATTACCAAAACTTGATTTAAACTCTAAGGCAATATAAAATACACAAATGAATACAATTATTTATTGAGGATACATAATTAGATAGTGACAATCTAGTACAACATATAATTTATTAGAGATGAGATGCTTTGATCCTTCGAATTCTGTCGTATTTGAGAGAGTCGTAAAAATTCCAAAAAAGTATCGTGAATACAATTTTAAGCAATAGTTGGTAAAAGGAAGAAATAGACTTGTGTAGTTGAAGGCAGGTAAGGTGGGTGGGGGTGAGAGGCAAAATTGTAATGGTATAAAATGTATTTTCTTTGTTGTAAAAGACATAACAAACAAAATAGCATTTGCCATTGACAACAACCCTTAAACAAGTCTTTTTAGATTAAATTTTTAATATTTCCAATTTAAGATCAAACCTTTTTAAGGCGAATGGATGTTGTGGTTGCCTTAGTCTTAATATAGATTGTAAGACATATGAAGCTACGACAGGCCTAGCAGCAACATGCTAGAAACAGTAATGGCTGTAGAGTAAGTTACTATTTGTTGTTTATATTATATTTATATTTCCTCTTATGTTTATAAATGTTTGCCAAAATTGGATTCAAAGATCGATTGGAGATTTGGTTTCATAAAGTAGTAGATTCGACCCAACTCTAGCTTTTTAACAAGATATTGGCCCGCTTAGGTGCCTGAAGGGTCTAACACGCTACTCTCGCAGTAGACTAAACTGCCGATGACGGGGAGATAGAGGTTTGAATCTCTGTAAGATATTCTGATGGGTTTTTTTTCAAAATGGTTTTCCACTTTCCTCTGAACAAATGAAGGTACACTTTCTCTAAATATAACCTTCCTAATCCCTAAAACCATTAGCGTAAGGGTCGTAAGACGCAATGCTAAAAATAAATATACATAAATATTTTGTAGTGCAGAACTGTGGTTTCCAAGTGGATGATTAGATTTTCAGAGTGGAGAGTGTGATTGCCTTTTATAAAATAGTCTATGTTGGCTCTATTGTGGAAGATGGAGGTATTTTACTAAATTGGCACGGCTACAGGCTGGAAACAGTTAATGATGTTTTTGAAGAAGGTATAGACTGTTATTTTATGAAATGGTGCAAGTTACGCAAAGGGGTGTGGTTGCATAGGAATTAACCTGGAGAGTTTGTAAGACAGGTTCTATGAATGGTTAACTTCACTTCAATGGTGTGGTTATTTTCTTAAATATGGATTGTGTTTATTTAAATTCTCTAGTTACTATATTAAATATAAATTATTATAAAATGATAGCATTTTTAAGAAAAAACTCCTTTCACTTTATAAGGTAATTGTATTATATTTGGAAGAGGGTACAAAACATTAGATTGCTGCCTCTTGAAGAAAAGTGATTGTTAATGCCAAATCCCCCGATCTAGGTTCCACTATCAGAACACATCTGGAGGGAGTTTGAAACCCGCAGCAAAACTTCCTAAAAGAGGAAACCAAAAGACACAAAAGGAGAGAAAGGAAATTGGTAAGAAATGAAAAGAGAGTTGGATAGTTGGTTAAGTTGTCCTTTAAATATGAGGGCATAACTATTAGACTCATGATAGCTCTAATTAATTTTTTTTAAATAATTATCAAATCTGAAATGTTTTCAAATCCTTGAAATAAAAATATTCTTAAGGAGTTAAGGAATTCTACGATTCAAGAGCCCATCCCCTAACATAAGAAAATATAAACAACTAGGAAATTAAGACCAATGAGATCACAAAGTGAACCGAGAAAGAAAAGGAGCCAGTATCGGCCCGTTGTCGGCAACCTTGTCTATTGAGAGTAGTGCCTTAGACCATACAGCCTCCAAAGCAGGTAGTTGTTAAGTAGAATGTGTGAAATTTATTACATAGAACATACCTGCATAACCCCGTCTTCTCGGCACGCCTGCAGTTTGAAACCGGAGGATCCAACAGATGCTACGACATGTCCTTCTTTACGCGAGTCACATGAGCAATGTGGGAACACCACCGCTCCGTACCCCGCCAACTCTCGTGCTAGCCGCAAGTACTGCACAAAATATATATATTGATACAGCAACCCCTAGGGGTTTATTTGTTTTTATTAAAGTTGATTTGAGATTACCATTATAACAGGAGATCCAGAAGCAAATGAATGACCTATACTATATCAAGTTTAAGAGGCTTAAAACCTAATGAATAAATTCAAATTTATATGTATGAAAATTTAAATAGGTAGCCGTACAAAATAATAAATATATTCTAAAATAATTTAAGAGGTCAGATTTGACCTTGACCCATTGGCATGGTTTGATATTTCAATAAGGTGATTTCCTTTCCTATCACCAGCTGAAATTTGATGCAAATGTTTATAAGTCATCTTACTCACGAAACAATAATCAAAGCTAAAAAACAAATTTAAATTAAATTTATCTTTTAGTATCATTATTGACATAAATTAAGTTCAAGCAAAAATAATCTAAAATAATTAGTTCCATCTAGTTACTTTATAAACAATATTCAATGTGTGTAGTTAGTTATATATTAATGCAGAAAATATTCAAACTTCAACTCAGGTTGGGGGAAATGTCATATATTTAGTTTGATTTGGTTTTGCTTGGAATTGAAAAAGTGGAATAGCACACCACTACGAATAGTTAATAGGGGATCTAGAGCACAATACTAATAAATAAAAGTGGATATTCGAAGTGTACCTCATGTTTCCTTGAGCTGTCTTGTTGGGCTTTGAGTTGGTAAAGACGGTCCTCTGCGTGGATGTGTCCCCGGTTCACCTCATCCACAGCTTGCCAGAAGATAAAGGTTGTGGCCTGCTCGTCCGATGCTAGGGTCAGCTCGCATGCAGGCGAGAAAAGCCACTTGCGCACACACAGGCACGTCGGCGTTGCCGTGCTGTAGTTCTGGATATAGAGATTGTGTGGATACTCCGATGGTTGAAGTTTGCGCTCTAGACACACAAATAAAATTTTTGACATTAATCAAAAGAGTCACATGGAACTATCATTGTCAACTAAAAAATTTAGATGCATTGTGATTGTCCAAAGCTTCAAAAACTTCTCTCTCGGCTATTTTGACTTCACTTCATCAATAAAAATAATGACAGCTTAAATACAACAATACCTCCACTTTAGCCAAATTACTTTTTTTTAGCTATTCAATTTATAACAGCTTTTCCAAATGTTGTTGCTTGCTTCATTCGTTCATCACATCTCACCAAAGAAGTGTTGCTTTTCTTGATAAGAGAAGTGTGCAGTAGTTTTTCCAAGAAATAACCATCATAAAGTAGGTGACGTTATTAACATAATTTCCTGGAAAACATCCACTCGTCCATGTTAGCAAGCTAATCAACACCACTTAATGCACTTTTACTAAGGGCCTACTTAGTGGCGTTTTTGGATAAATCTCTCAGTCTTTTAATTAAAGTTGTTAGGTGTGAACTTTTTTATTAACTGTCCCCATTGACTCTCTTACTAAGCATTAATACTATTTTATGATTGCCTGTGGAGGTAATGTACAGTGGGGATTATGTGTGCCAGCGGAAAGAAAAGATGGACGGAAACACCATGTTGGAAATCTAGAACAAGATAAGTGATAAATGAGAAGAACGGGGCCTTAAGGGAATGGTTCCAAAAAAAGATAATGGAGAGCAAGGAATATAAGGCCAAAAGTCAGCAAAGAGGGTAGGTGAGGAAGGTAAAAGAAGTTGGATGGAAAAGTGGGCAAAAAATGGCGGAGGACAGGATAGGTAGTGATAAAATTATGTATGAAATGGTTAGGAATAAAAGAAGAATTAGGGAGTAGCAGATCAAAATGGTAGACAAAAATAGGAATATTATGGTAGAAAAAGGAGGAACTCGGAGAAATGAGGAGAGAGTACTTTCAAGACCCGCTGAATCCTAACACAACCAGGGAGCATGAAGGAGAAGATGGAAGAGGACATTAGTCAAGAGAATGACAGGGAACTAACCATATTGTTTAGCAAAATCAAAAACTAGAGTAAAAAGTCCCACTTGAGAAAAACCAAAACAATAGTTGCAAGTACCCACCAAAGTTGTACTCAACAATCTCGAACAGGTAGAAGTATTTGGCAACGCTTTTGCTCATTCGTATCTTGTCTATGACCGCAAAGTAGACCTCCTCCGTGTTGGAGTTCTTCTTCATAGTAACCGTCACTACTTCTCGGTCAGGTAACAGGACTTTCAGATCAACCGGAGAAATGCTACCCTGTAAGCATCAGCAAACATTCACATTATTTGAAATCCAGTCTTCAGGAAATAAAGTGCCTTAAGATTGAATAAATCTCATTGAATAGATATGATAAAAATTGTATAAAATGAAGCACAAATAAAATTAAAAGTATTTACACTTATTATCTCGATAAAGATGGCATGGGCCAACAAAATATTGAGGTAAAATTTGTTAAACTGTTTTAGGGTTTTTACCTTTTTTCCCATTTTCAACAAATCTATTATCTCCTTTTATTGAATCCAATTTTACGAAATAAATAAGTGGTGCAATACAATAATTCCATCTCATAGAATCAATTATAGTTTGTAACAACATTTTCAAAAAGCAGTTATGAGTAAACTACCCCATATATATATATATATATATATATATATAAAACAAAATTGTAATAATGATTTTAGAAAAATTTTGAATTTTCAAAATTCACTCATCAGTAAACTATCCTTAACTCTAGGGCTATAATAAAAATCACAATTTAGCCTTGAACTATGACAATTTAACATTTAAATATCAAGTTTTAGTGAAATCAATTAATTTTTTCTGCTGTAGCCTCAAATAAAGACAGATTGAATTGTAAAAACCACTTTTTTTTTAATTCAGGGCCACATCAAAAGTCAAGATTCATCCTAATAGTGAGGTTGAAGAAAATGTTAATGATTAAAAATACCTTCCGCTAAATTAAAAACATAGTTATTAGTTACAAAATCCAATTTTTGAAAAATAATGCAAACAAATAAAATGTGCTAATAAAAGCTCAGCCAACCTGTTCATCGTCTGAATCTGTGAGGAACTCCTGCATTACATCACTTTCTGCTATGACGCGCACAGCACACACTTTTTCGAGATATTGTTCCAGCCCTCTGCGCCGTGCATCCAGTTGCTGTTCGCTCAACCTAAAAACATCTCAATAATAAATATACACCCATTACTGAGCAAACATCCAGTAATTGTTAACTCTGCCTTTAAACATATCAATCCTGAAAATAAGGTCACAACCCCAATGGATGGAACATAATCCTTTAAAACAATTTTTTACTGCTTCATACAATTGTTTCAAATTGATTTCGACAATTTTCCTCTTATAGTATGGATCCAGCTAAGCAATATCAACTATATGATCTCAATATTAGCTACACTATAAATTATCTACTGTTACAATTATAATATTCAATAAAGAGATGCCTGCTTCGGTGGCCACATGGTCTAGCGCGCTACTCCCGCAGAAGGCTAGACTGCCAAAGACAGGGAGATCAAGGTTCGAATCTCGATTGGGTGTATTGAGGGTGGTTTTTACAAAACAGGTTTCCAATCTCCCTCCACACAATTGTGGGTACACTCCTAAAAATACCAAATATAATATAAAACCATTAGTGTAATTAGTGCATATAAAATAAAAAAATAGAAGGATACTATACTAAAAATAATATTTTGTGCTTTATTTTTTAAATTGGAAAATGACACCTGGGCACGGGAATCGAACCCGGGACCTTAGGCTTAGTACACCAATGCTCTAACCACTGAGCTAACCAGGAGTTGGCCTGTGCCTAGGGTCATTCTTCACTCATATTAACAACTATAGCAAGTTGATTATTTATTTCATCACGATATACACATTTGTACAGTTGTCATTGTACTATTGGTGACCTAAAACCCTCCTAAGTCGAAGGTGGCTGTGTTATTTGATAGCTCGTGATCTTAATTTATCTCTCATTTGTACATGTTGATATCCACACGTCCATCGCAGACTCTGCCTTAAAATATGAGTGAAGAATTACCCTAGGCATGAGACAACAACTGGATAGCTAAGTGGTTAGAACATTGGCGTACTAAGCCGAAGATCCTGGGTTCGATTCTTGTGTCTAGTTGTCATTTTACAATCTAGATAATATAATATTTAGACGCAGATATAACCGTAACTAACAAATATAATAGCTTGGCTATTCAAACCCACTTGGTGCTTTGGATTATAGGTTTTAGATCATAATAATAACACTACCCGCTGACCCCACAGGAGACTTTAATATGAATTCTGGTGGGCTTGAAATAATATTTTATGTTGTGGGATTGGTTATGAATATAATATAAATGCATACCTACAAACTAGTATCATTCCTTGTGTACTAGGCACTTTATTTTTATACATTTTCTATAATTATAGAAATAAAAGTAGTTTCCTGCCAGGAAAACTAAAATCTATCACTCTTCCTACAAACATAATAATTGTGACTACCTGCTTCGGTGGCTGCATGATCTAAGGTGTCACTCTCGCAATCGACTAGAACGTCAATGACAAGGAGATCAGGGTTTTAATAACGGTTGGGTGTCACAAGGGTGGTTTTCCTTAAATTGTTTTCTACTCTCCTTCCATGTGAATGTGGATACATTTCCTCTAAATATATGTGTTTAGTGTGAATAGGTAGTAAGTATGCTGTGACGTTAAAAAAATTTAAATAAAAAAAATGTGACCAAGGCCAATAATTCTTACTAGACAAATATTAAGAACACTGGCTCTAATCAATGGAAAATCATATAATAAATAATAATGTTCTAAGGTTATTGTTTCCAAATTTAAAATCTTACTATGTGATTACTCACGTGAATGGCCATTTTCCAGGCAGTTTAGGAAAGGTAAACCCAATAAATTCTTTTTTTAAGTTGAGATGAAGATTTGAGAATTCTCGATACCTTCGAGAACAGAGGTGTCGTCCAGCCATGTAAATGTTGAATACCTTGACAGGAAAACATACAACATGAACAGCATTAACATAAGCATCCTAAAACACACTTTTAAAACAACCATCATCATCATAATCAACTGTTTCTAGCCTGTGGCCAAGTCAGTTTAGTAAAATGCCTCTTCCTTCTTCCATTATTTCTCCTTTAATCGTGTCCCCATTTACACACTTTATGTTATATGCTCCTTCCACCTCTTTCTTGTGGACTATTTCCTACATACTATCCTCCGCCCCCCTCAATATCATTGGTATTTTTTCTTTTTCCATCTTCGTTTCATAACCATACCACCTTAGCCTTGTTCTTCTATATCATGTATATAAATGAAATACAAAAAGTACATATATTTAAATACAATGAAATAATCTAATTCATTGAAAAACCCCTAGAATGAAACATAAAATTTAATTTTAAATATATACTTTAAAAAAACCAGAAGAGTTAACTTAGTGCTAGAATAGCCGATGTTCAGCTTTAAGCTGGGAGGTTGAAAGCAGGTTCATATTCCAGCCAGGTGCGCTAGAGGTTATTTTAACTAATTGTGATATTTCCATTTTCTTTAAAGTGAAATTATATTAAATTTCCTTAAAATGTCCCTACAGAGTAGCCTATATATTTAAATTTATTCAAGGCGTGGATAGCTTGATAAACACTTAATAATGACCAACTTAAAAAGGTGTTCATTTCACTAAAGCTCTCTTGCCTGTGGGTCAAGTAAAATTTAGGGCCATTTATATTATCGAACATCTGACCTGAACTGCTCGTCATTTGTAAAATGGGAGATTGGTTGCCGACCGAGACTAGAATATAAATATGTTACTTAGTGACTTACAACATAACGTTCCCCTCCTTTCTCCAAGTAGTGGTAATCAGGTACTGAGATGGGTAGCGATCTTTTCTCACTGTAGTCGATGTATGTGTAGCCTGCCAAGTCCTCTGTAGGTTCCAATCGCTCCGCCTCCTAGTAAAATAACATATAGGACCCCCACATTAGGTTCACCATGCTCTCAATGCTTCCACAATCAACATCCACCAAGCAGGTTTTCGGAGTTCAAATTGAAGCAAATATTATTTGACATTTCAAGTTATTTATGGGTCACTATGGTAATTACTAATCATTTAATTTACCTAACAAGAATTGTTATTAAAATATATTAACGAAGGTATTTTAGGCAAATTGCAACCTAAGACCTTGGCTATTTTTTTATATGTAATTTGGTTTTAGTTTAGTGATTAATTCAAATAATATAAAATTAGAATCGATAGCGAAAATATTGAAGCTTCACAGACCCCTATTTCATAATTATTATTATTATTATTATTATTATATTATTATTATATTATTATTATTATTATTATCATTATTATTATTATTATTATTAGCACTGCGTCTTACTACCCGTTCGGGTTATACGCACTTACGCTAATGTGTAAAGGTAGGGTGATTGTGAGATGAAATGGAGGACCTACAGTAGGCATTCCCCACATTCACAAGATGTCTTGTCAGAGGTGAAGGAAGGGTTTGGTAATCAGATAAATCCATGCCGGGACCGAGGATTGGACCCCGGCTACTCCATAGTTAACAGTCAAATAAGAAAATATGTTCAAGCTGTTTCAAAATTAACACAGTATAATCTTAATGGTCTGTCTCGATCCATGGATAAAACCTAATTTAGGTCTATATAACACAGCTAAAACCAAATACTTGTGCAATTTCCTCTTGCTTTTTTCTTTCACAAAACAACAAAAATAAGACCTGTGGTAACTTTTAACCATATCTTAAAAAATACAACCAAATTTTTTTTAAATATTATTTTAAAAAACAAAAGTTGATACCAATTTCACTACTGTTAATTGAAAAATGTAAAAACTCTCCCTTCGATAAAATGTCTTCTTGATTTCCTGGTTAAATGGCAATGAGATGGACTTGTCAGCATTAGCAGATGAATAAAAAATACCACATACTCACAAAGATACAAGATAGTCACTAATTTTTATGGCAAGACATAAACTTTGATAAATTAATTGCAGATAAGATGAAAGTTGTTTATAAATTACTATACCTTCCCTAAATTAAATTATGATATTATCAACAAATAAGGTGTAACGCTTCTATTTTATTTTAGCAAGCAGTATCTTAATACCCGTTTGAGCTCTACCGATGTACTAACTACACTAATGAATTAGGGCTGAGGAAGAATTTAGAAGAAGTGTGTGGAGGAAGAGTGGAAAATGGTTTAGAAAAAAAAACCACCCTCTGGATTAGAACCCCAATCTCCGCATAATCTACAGTTTAGTCTATTGTGAGAGTGACTCCTCACACCGTGTGACCGTCCAAGGAGTATCAGTTCTATTGAGAGTCTATATGGCTTGTGTAATGGTTTCCACTTTTGATTCTGACCTGGTAATCCAGGGTTCAATCGTGAATAGATAAACTGAGGATGTTTTTACCATCCACACTAAAAGGTCAGATCACTAAACATTCACCATGCCTGACCTATGTCATTAGATTATTTTGGGGCAGTTAAAGATATAATTGACACGCACAAAAGTCGAGGGTTTCCCTTACCATTTTATTCATAACAAGTTCACACCATGGGCATAGAAAGGTGGTGGTGGTGGGTCTGGACTTCCCCTTTATATACATCTTATAGTGGGAGTTCCATATATACATATACAAACTTCAATAAAGTAAGACTTATGGCTCTTAGTATATTTCAAAAACATGAAACTTTGGTTAAAATTCATACCAGGGTGTCTGTCATACATATCGAGAATGTCAAACTCTATCAAACTCTATTATATTTAATATGTAATGTCTACCTTGCGTTTAGTATAGCATATTTAACATTTTAGTGTGCAAACCCCTCCACCCCCACACATAAAAACACACACATATCCCCTCCACATTATTGATGATATATTTGACATGTGGCCACTTTAGAATGGAATTATAATTAGCTTAGTTTTCTACATCCCTGGTCCAGAGTCCACACACTTAGACAATCACTAATTAGCTGCACAACAATTTATTATTATTTAGCACCGCCTTACTACCCATTCGGGTTATATTCTTTAAGTACTAATTACGCTAATGGATTAGGAATTAGGAAGGTTTAATTAGAGGAAGTGAACCCGCATTTGCGTGAGGGAGAGTGGAAAACCATTTAGGAAAAGCCACTTCCAGTTCACCCAACCGAGATTCGAACCTCGATCTCCCCGTCCTCAGCAGTCAAGCTCAACATGACTAGCATGTTAGCCAACTACGCCACCGAGGTGGGTCACAACAAATTAATACTGAGAAATACCAGTGTGTATAAAATTAATATCCCATAATTTTAAAGAGCCAAGATTTAGATTTAAATATAACCGGGCTTGAAATAGCCATAAAAAGACAAAAGGTAGAAGAGCTAGCACAGGTTGTTACACATGGTATAAAATATTAATTAGAATATAGGTAATTAAAAAATAACCAAAGATTAGCTTTAGTTTATTAAAATGGAAAAACAGAATTCAGTTTTTGAATGTCATATTAAGGCTATTTCAATATTGTTATAGCTTGTGAAGTATAAAAATAACATATTTATACTCTCTAACAATTTATTAAAAAGTTTGTAAATGAAACTCTAAAAGTTCATTGAACATCATCATCTTTAACAGTGTTGAGAATAATATATATGATCACTAAGTAACTTATCCTAATTGACTGTTAGTGTGCTTGGCAATTACTGTACTTAACTTTGAACATGATTTGCAAATTGACACCTTTTGCATGACCACTGGTGGTATTTACATAGTGATTGCACAATCAACGCGCTTGACAAGTCTTAAAATGTCAAAAGAGAAAGTTGGGCTATGTGAAACCTTTTAAGTGCACAGCAAAATTTATCATTTGAGAGTGACAATAGTACTTTGCAAACCTGTAACGTTTTCCAAAATAAAATAAAGAACAAAATTGAATCCTGATCAACTAAACTGTGATTGATTTTTTTTTAATGTTTGTTTTCACTCTACTTTGGTAAATGTGGGTGCAGATCTTAAATAATCAGGGTGGCTACAGAACTTTTATTTAAAAATTACCTGATTTTCCCAGAAAACATTTTTCCAGATTTCTTTGGTAGATTTATTAAATTGCTCATATATTTTCAAACCAAAAGACCAGTAGCTACTAAACAAACACTTTTATGATATCCCAGTATTAATTTTTTTAGGTATTATTTGTAGTACTACATAAATGCTGAATAAAAACGAAACTCCATACAACTGTCATGTTGCCATATCTAGGCAATGCATTTTGTCTACACATGAGAAACAAAATCTTGTGTCAAGGTAGTAAGTAGAACTTTTATAGTAAAGTATTTAAATTCCCTGAATTACTTCTGTGCTGGGGGTCCGGGGTTCAATCCTCGATCCCGGCCCAGATTTATCTGATTACCAAACCCTTCCTTCATCTCTGACAAGAGGTGTATTAATCACAACTTGTAAATGTGTGGAATGCCAGGACTCCCCCGTGGTTCGGATTCCATGTTAAACTGTAGGTCATCTCACAATCACCCTACCATTACACATTAGCATAAGTGTGTATAACCCGAACGGGTAGTAAGACGCGGTGATTAATAATAATAATAATAATAATAATAATAATAATAATAATAATAATAATAATAGAATGTACTCAAAGGGTATTGAGAGCCAATTTTTTAGGGGTGTCCGCTAGAAAAATATACCTTTAGACCATAAAAGTGTTAAGGGGGTCTATCAAATTCTGGTGCCCCCCTTTTACGCCCTTGACTGTACTTCTCTCTTGAAGTTGAGCTGCTAAAAGTTACATGGAGTGTGAAGATGTTGTTACCTGCTGAGTGACAGAAATGACCGTGAGAGTGAGCACATCGCCGCCAGACTTGATTAGGTCCACAACTTGCTTGTGGGTCGCTCCTTCCACGTTCACTCTATTCCTGCAACACAGGACAAACCTATTAACACCCCATAATGTTAGTAACTCAAGAGGTTAACCAATTTGACATGATCAATATTTTCACAGATGGCTGCCCCAATCATATATTTCCACGCACCAAGTGGTGCCTTTCAGTTGTTACAATACAATGGCAGTGCGGTACTCTCTCCAAGTAATTCATTAAAATTTGTTTGGTGCTATTTCATAAAAAATACTAACCTACTCAGACCTAAACATCAGGACTAAATGCTGAGGACCTTTATTTTACTGATCTACCTCTAATAAATTAGTAACTTAAAAGTTTAAAGTCCAAATACGTGTGCTGCAATAAATTTTTAACTAATAATTATGTTTATTAAAATTAAACATTTTTTTTTTCAAACAACAAAAATCCCTACTTGCTTTACCAAAGATAAAAACATTCTCGAATAAAATCCTTCACACCAAGAAAATTTCTGTATTTCATCCCTAAGCATTGGTTTAACCCGGAGCTCTGTAATAATAAAATACCCACGTCTTCTTTTCTCGCCATTGTTTCATATATTAAGCCAATAGAACTCCAGTAACTAAACAATGACTTTCTCTCGTCTCCTACATTGCTTGCAAATCACGGTCAGGAGAAATGTCTTGTGAGAAATTACAACAATGTGAGAACTAACCATCTGTAGCGGAGTTCTGAGAGAACAAGAATACTTTAAGAGCCGATATCATGACCAATTAAACTGAAATTTATATACAAGACTAGCTTTTACCCGTCGCGGCTTCGCCCGCCATAATTGATAAAAAAAAATTTTTTTAACTAAGCTTCTTTAAAAGAATTAATTAATTTATTAATAATTGATATCTTACATAATATATTTCTTTTACTACGAAATATTATATATAATATTATATAATATATCTTATATACAAAAAGTTTAAACATTAGTATTGTAAAATTAATGTAAACTCAAAGGTTGGGAATAGTCCTATTTGTTATTACAGGACATACTCTACCAACGTATAAAGTTTCATTCTAATTCGTTCAGCAGTTTTGACGTGATTGAGTAACAAACATCCAAACACACAAACTTTCGCATTTATAATATTAGTAAGAAGTAAAATTAACCTCAAACCATAAAACTTATCACAGTGTTATTGTCTTGATTCTTTACTTGACAATGATACTGGAATCAGTGATATAGTTGGTTTTTTTATTTAAAATACCGGGTAATTATTTCTAAATTTTGATGTTTTTTTTTTTTAATATAGTAGAATGGTTCCACAGTTTTCTCAAGTAGAATGCTGATAAAGCCGCATCACGATGTGACGTCTAGTTCGGGCTGCATTAATTAAGTTTGGTGTTATCTGTGATGAGACAGGCTCTTTAGGCTCCTGACAAATGAATGCAGCATAGATGAGTTCCCTATTATACTGGTTATGTTTTGTTCCAAAATCAGACCTAATGTAAATAAACCAATCAAAATGATATTTTAAATGAAACTTATTTTCAGCATATTAAAGATAAAAACAATAAATATCAAATATAACAATCAAATATAATATATTTAACACCGCGTCTTACTACCCGTTCGGGTTATACGCTTTTAAGTACTAATTACTCTAGTGGATTAGGAATTGTGAAGGTTAAATTAGAGGAAGTTAGCCCTTATTTGCGTGGAGGGGGAGTGGAAAACCATTTAGGAAAAGCCACCCCCAGTTCACCCGACCGAGATTCGAACCTCGATCTCCCCGTCTTCAGCAGTCGAGCTCAACACTACTAGCACGTTAGCCAACTACGCCACCGAGGCGGGTAACAATCAAATAAAAACGGCGAATAAAAAGAATAGTTTAGTATCAGTTTATAAATATAATAAATAGAAATTAAGCTTGTCCATTTAAAAGTTACTTTTATAACAATATTTTATGATCATAAATGAACATAGTCAAATATGGCCCATTTAACTATAACTTTGTATCACTTATTTTTCAAAGACCCAAGTCAACTATAGTCAGTGAGTGAGTGTTGGAATAAAATACCTTTACAATAACACAAACGTAAGATAAAAAGACCCGCATCAGTAGTATCATAATCTAACTCGTAAAGCTCATCTTAGACTTGTTTGCCAGTGACGAGTCAATTTAAGATTTGAATCCTGGTCAGGTTTACTAAGGGTGTCCCCCCCCCTCCCCAAATGGTTTCCCTCTATTGCTCCACACAAATTCGGATACATTTCCTCTAGAATAGGCTACTACCCTTTTTTTATTCCTATTCCATTAGCGTAATTAGTGTATGTGTATAGCCCTAGTGGATACTAAAACATGATGAAAAACAATTAAGAGAGTCTGGAATCGGTAAAAGGTTCTAACCTACTACAGGAAACACTTCGGTGAGAAGATTTTGATCATCTGAGCTAATAGGCCTGATGGATGTTCAAAAGTGGATATTGATTTCAATTTAATTTACAGTGACTTTAACAGTCTGAGCATCACCCTAGTCTTAAGACTACTAGCCTGTTGATGATGGGAAGATCGAGGTTCAAACTTTGGTCGGGTCTATTGAGTTTTGTTTTTTTTACAAAATGGTTTCCCACTCTCCTGCCAAGTAAATGCGGGTAGATAAACTTTAAAATGCTTCCTTCCTCATCCCCCAAAACACACGGTAGCCCTTAAGAATGGCTTGCATTGAGTTTTTCTCTAATCAGCCAACTCTGTCATTTATTACTTATTTCCGTTTATTCTCAGTTATCACTCAAATTAATACCGATGAATCAAATTGTGATAAAATTATACTTTACTAAGATAGTGACTAAAGTGTTTGTCTTGTTTGTTCAGTAATAATTACATCATTACTGTAGGCCTCCATATTTTGTGTGTGTGTTTTTATTTTTGTTGACCCCAAAATATGAGGATGAGACGGTTCTTGGTGTACAAGCCACCCACCCCACTCCCATTTCATCTTCCCTTATGAAGTTTTAACTGCTAAAAACCATGTCCTTAAGTATAGTTTTGGGGGATGAAATTCACGTCCTTATTTATACACATGGTGCAAATCATTGTAACTGCGGGGATGTCCTTACGCAGGAGACCGCACATCAATTAATTTTAATTAGTTGAAAAATGACACTTGGGCACGGGAATCGAACCCAGTAACTTTGGCTTGGCTCACCGGTTTTTTTTTCTTTCCACTGAGCTATTTAGGATTCGTTCCTTGCTCAGGGTCGTTCTTCGCTCATTGTTTATTACCGAGTCTGATGGGGTGTGCAGAATTTATCAGTTATATAAAATGAACGATCAATAGTATAGGGAGCTATCAGATACCACAGTCATTTGCGACTGGGGAGGACTGTAATGCTGTCAATTAATTTAAACCAACCCTTATTTATAGTTTTTATGTATGAAATCCCGTCTTTATGTGTATTTTGGGAGATAAGATCCACACCCGCGCAATCGAGATGTCGTATCAAGTTCTCGACTCTCGAGCAAAGCGATGGAAACCGCCAAATGAGTAGTAGTGACGTTATGATGATAAATTACCTGTAGAGGGGCACGAACTCGGTCCCGGAACGTGCAGGCCTGGCCAGGGGCGTGCCCTGGACGGCCCACAAGTGATAGCTCAACATCGTCAACACGATAAGCACGCCGCCATCACAACACGAACCACTTTGCTACACAGACTGCTGATGAAACCACAACAGGCTGTGTGGGGTTATCTATCAAGCACAGATATTATTTAGCCAACATAAATACTGCAGTGAATGTGAGATCGTTCGACGACGTATTGATCTTTTCTAAACGAGGCCGTCTTTACTCTTTTTTTAATTTGTTTATAGCCACACCATTAAAAACAACAGAAACTCTTGATACCAACACATTAAATGTTGAGGCAAACACATTATCTATCCCATTTCAAGCCACAAAACAGCAATGAACGTTGTCTCCGTCATCAACAATGAATGTTTCACTTTCCCTTGCCGATACGAAACCAGCTCCCATCACGTGACTGCCCGCGGTCAGACAAGTCGGCAGATCTTTATAGCTTCTCAACCAGACACACACATACGGTACGACTATTATATATAGGTCACTCAAGTACCGTGTTTATGTGCCAATAGTACTCGAGATTTGAGTCTGATATGGGCACTGCCTTTTGAAATATGTAAGCTGTGTTTATCTTGAAATTGGTGGACTATGGCCCTATCCTATAAGCTAAGCCATAGTGGAACTTTACATTTTTACCGTAGATAGATTTTACACAAATAGAATGCCGCTCAGGTCGATTCTCAGCCATGGATGCCCCGCGTTGGGTACCTTGTGAACACGCATATGAACCGGATGCAAGGATTGCAAAACCGGTGTTTGAGAATCATTGTGGGCGTACCCTGATACGTATCCAAGAAGACTCTGCACCGAGGAAATGGATATGTCAAGTATCGAGGATCATTTGTGGAAGAATGAGGAGTCCTTCTACGACAAGATGACTTCCATCAACCCTTTTATCCAGGGGGTCGGGAACTACATGATAGAACCAGAAAGGTCCCAAACACCGGATAAGTGCCAAAGTCAGATTGTGACGGATCATAAAGAAGTTCTTAAGGTTTGGGAAAAGATATCTAGAAAATCTGTAAAAGGAAAATCGACCAGGGAGCCTGGAAATTTGAAGCAGAAGACNGGAAATTTGAAGCAGAAGACGAAGTAGAGGAAAACGAAAAAGGACCCAGCCTTTTAAAGAGTGAAGTGTAGAGAGCCATAAAGGACATGCAAAGAAAGAAAGCGGCTGGAGATTACATACAAGCTGACCTGCTGAAGGAACTGGGAAATCACTCCAACAAAATGTATAAATAAGATTTACGAAACAGGAAAACGGCCCAAGATCGTTCTAGACGTAACCAGAGTGAACTAAACAAACATGCAATGACCACTGGACCATCAGTTTCGTGTGGGTAAGATCGAGGCGAGAATACTCAAGAGGTGAATGGAACAGAAAACAAAATGTTGAGGGAAAGAGAAGCTTAGGAATGCGAATTAAAATTTTGGATGACTTGAAGGAAAGAAGAAAATTATGGGAGCTGAATTAGGAGGCATAGGACAGGGGCATTGGTGGTCAAGTTCACTTATCTTTTTATTATTATTAGCACCACGTCTTACTACCCGTTCGGGTTATACGCTTTAAGTACCAATTACTTTAATGGATTAGGAATTGGGAAGGTTGAATTAGAGGAAGTGAACCCGAATTTGCGTGGAGGGAGAGCGGAAAACCATTTAGGGAAAAACCACCCCCAGATCACCCAACCGAGATTCGAACCTCGATCTCCCCGTCCTCAGTAGTCGAGCTCAACACAAGCGCGTTAGCCAACTACGCCACCGAGGCGAGTTGTATATTAGTTAATTTGTTCTCCTGCTTCCCTTAGCATTAGAACTTACATTTCGCCATCGTACCATGAAATGGTGAATAGTAGTACCGCTAATAGCTAGTGGCAATGTCAATGGATAGTGTAGCTGCCACCCCCATTTCGTAGTCTACGAGTTTATTCAGCCATAATAGGTAGACAATGTTGCTTTAATAGCAATCGTAGATTAATATTTAACGCGGCCGATAGCAGCCAGATTATATTTTTACTCATTTAAAAAGTCACATTATGACCAAAATTCCAATCAGAAGTATATATGTTTTTCATCTGACATCCCCCATTTACTCCCCTTTAGAATATATCCTATCAACACCACCGGAGCCATCAAAACAATGGAACACACACAAGATTAAGCGCCTATACAAACATAGCACATATATTTTTCCGAAAATAGTGTGTCGGGAATATTGTGTGGCGGATGTCAGGGGGTGGGGGGGAAGAGTTAAAACCTGGCGCGAACCGTTAGTTGGCCGATAATACAACTATATTCCATTCACGGTAGGAATTACTCTCTGAAAGGTCTTTTTTCCTACCAATAGATTTCTGGTAGGGAAAAAGGACTTTCAGAAAACAATTCCTACGGTGAACGGACTTTGTCTAGCTCGGTGGTCTTACGGTAAAGTGCTCGCCTCAGGACCCGATGTTCGTGGAATTCAAACCCAGTCGAAGTCGATGAATTTATCTTGCGCGATAAAAAAAAATCCGTTGTACAACATCCTTCGCAGGGGGAGTATAGCCCTCGGCACCATGTCGATTGGGACATGTATTAAAATATCCCTGAAAGGCATGTGAAACTACCTTTCCGGCCAAATTAGTAGACTCTTCCGCTCGCTCTCAAATAAATTCAGTGTGGAAGGCAAAGCGGAACCACCACACTTCCTGGAGTTTTACCTGATGGTGCAGGTAGCACTAACCGGCCGAAAGCCCCACTCTGGATGAATACATATTATTATTATTAGCACCGCATCTTACTACCCGTTCGGGTTATACGCACTTACGCTAATGTGTAATGGTAGGGTGATTGTGAGAAGGGTGATTGTGAGATGAAATGAAGGACCTACAGTTTAACGTGGAATCCGAACCACGGTGGAGGCCTGGCATTTCCCACATTCACAAAATGTCTTGGCAGAGGTGAAGGAAGGGTTTGGTAATCAGATAAATCTGTGCCGGGACCGTGGATTGAACCCCGGCCGCCAGCACAGAAGTCTGACGCCTTACCCCTAGACCGCCAGGTCAGCCTGGATGGATACAAATCACATCAAACCAACCTTCGTGCTGTTGACTCAAGAAGAAAAAGAATCCAACTATCCCTTTTCACCGCGATTCCATTATAGTCGACTAAGCGAGCGTGGTACGAAGAGTGGCGCAAAGGGAACGCAGTTCATTAACCAATCAATCCGGACTACTTTCTCTCAAGAGAATCAAGATAACCTACTTAATCACCAGTTTACAGCAGTTACAAAATATTATCTTAAGCCATGTTCCTAAAACTTCCGTCAATCGATTATTATTATTATTATTATCACCACGTCTTACTACCCGTTCGGGTTGTACGCACTTACGCTAATGTGTAATGGTAGGGTGATTGTAGAGATGAAATGGAGGACCTACAGTTTAACGTGGAATCCGAACCACGGCGGAGGCCTGGCATTCTCCTTATTCACAAATTGTGATTATTACACGTCTTTTCAGAGGCGAAGGAAGTGTTTGGCAATCAGAAAAATCTGTGCCGGGACCGAGGATTGAACCCCGGACCCTCAGCACCCTTAGACCACCAGGTCACCCTCCGTAAATCTAGAACCCCTTCCAGAGCAATGACCTAATCAACACACTCTTTTCAGCGCGTCACAAAAAATAAATGAAACCAATGTTATTTAGTAAAGTATAAACGGTCGTTACAAATTTCAATAAAACTTTGGTGGTAAACTATATAACGCCGCGACAAGAGTGGAAGAAACGCTTCTTATAAAAAAGTAAATTCCATCAAATCAAAATCTGCGTTAATTTGTCTATCATACTTAGGTCTATATTTTTTTAGCACCACCTCTTACTACCCGTTTGGCTTATACGCTTGTGTATTACTTACGCTAATGGTTTTAGGAATTAGGAAGATTAGATTTATAGGAAGTGTACCTACATTTGCGTGGAGGGAGAGTGGGAAAATAATTTAGGGTAACGATTATCTAGATCAGGGAGTCGGCAAATAGTCATCCCCAATCGATTTGCCGATCTCACAACAACTTTCAGTAGACTACGTAAGAAAACTATATCGTCATTAGAGTTAAGAAACGATCGGTGATCGGGAGACCTTTGATAAGTCGATCGGTGCGGAAAAAAAAGGCGCCGACCCTTGATCTAGAGTGAAGGCGAGAGGTAGCAAAGAGATGGCACTGGAGCGGGTGGATTTTTTTTAATGAATTATTTAACGCTCAAACGAGAATTTCTATGAGCGAGAGTGAGAGGACATACCAATTTTATCAGGAAAGGAATATTCACATACCTTCCAGAGTTCTTTTACATACCAAAATCGACATGGGACCGACGGCTTTACTTCCCCTCCGAAGGAGGTTGTGCTACGGATTGTTATCGCTAAAGAAAAATACATTGACACAAGCTGGGTGTGAACCTACAAACATCGGGTCCTGAGGTGAGCACTCTACCCCAAGGACCACCGAAGTCGACTTGAGAACTTCGGAACTAAGGGGAACTAAGGGGAACTAAGGTTACTCCCTTCGTAGGTAGACCCTAGATATTCATAGCCCATGAAACTAGGACTTCCCTTCAGTAATTTTCTTTGAAATTTTATGCTAACAAAATGGCTACTGACGGGTTAAATAATCTAAGGCAGGCGTGTGGAAGGCCACACGACACTTGCTGGATTTCTCAACGCCACACACTTCATTTAAAGTAAATTTTGTGTTATTTTAAAAACCTTTTGCTTTCAAAATAATGATTTTTTTATAACCATAATTAATAGAGAATGTAAAATTTGTAAACGAACCTTATGTGACAGTTTAAAAAGTTGCTAGATCAACCTACAGTTTTCTCTGAAAGGTAGTTTTGTTTCCTTTACGAATTACACTCGGGTTCTATCTTATAAGCAGCGTCATAGTGGAACTTTACACCCTTCGAGGGTTAACAAAATGCATATTCGCTAAACAATTTATTCTGCATATATCACTTTCGACCAATTTTTATTTTATTTGCACATCATTTCCAGACCTTGTATCATTGTACTTTACTATTTTGTTGGATCTTCCAAAAAGTTATTCACATTACGATACGGCTATATTTTAAAAGTTGTACCACACACACAAGCCACCCAAATAAACGGAAGTGGTTGATTACATAGAGAAAAAATAGTATGAAATATTGGTAATGTCAGATTCCATACAAATATGTTGAAAGAGAACCGTAATAGCACTTTAATTATCTATGTACTTGCTAACCGTTCGGGTTATAATCTTATGTATTAATTACGTTAGTGGTCTTAGGGACGAGAAAGATTATATTTAGAGGAAGTGTATCCACATTTGCGTGGAGGGAGAGTGGAAATCTATTTAGGTAAAAACTACCCTCAGTACACCCGACCGAGATTCGAACCTCGATCTACCCGTCATCGGCAGTCTAGTCTACTGCGAGAGTGACGCCTTAGACCATGCTTGCCACCACAACGGGGGGCCGGTATTTAAACACCTACTTCCCCTTCCCCTGCAAATGATATCTGATGAAGATGACGTCTATGTCTGTGTACGACAATAATAAAAACGGAATAAGTGTCACGTTTGTAATCAGTATAGAGTTTACATTCAAATAACCACCTTTTACCGTTTCCTGGTTATATATTAAGCACGTGAGAATTCGGCCAGGCCCGCCTTGCAAAAAAAAAAAAAAACGACGACCTTGAGAATAAAAAGCAAGCTGTTTGGAACTATGTGAAACGTATTTACGCTTCAGGGCGTGTTTTGCTTTCCTTCACGTCCTCTAACTCCGGACGCAAGAGAAACGCTAACTGCTCAGTAAGAGCTGAGCGACAACCGAACAGTCAAAATCACACTTTCAAGACATGTTTTTCTGCTCTGTTCTGTCCTGGATATCCACATACACTATTTTAAACGAAGGGAATAGTTGAGAATCAAATAGCCAAAGCTATTATGTTTTAGTGAGGATTTACTCGCATCTAGATATCGTATTCTGGAAATTGGAAAAATGACACCTGGACACGGGAATCGAACCCGGGAATAGTGTTGAAGGTAGAATTAAGAAGAAGTTTAAACGCATTTGCATAGCGGAAAGTGGTAGGTAGACCATTTAGGAAAAGCCGTTTAATATACAAAGAAGTCACTAGTTAGGCCAATAAAATTGGTGGTATTAAAATTAACAATGGATATCTTTCCCCAACCTTCCTCCAAGGATAGTGTTTTCCAAACTTACTTAATGCTTAATTTATGGCGATCACTAAGCATCTCCGTTTTTTGACCTTGAGGGGGCCACTTCGGTAACCGATAAGTGGTAAGCGAGAAATAGCAGCGCGTATGCTCCGCTTTAACGCAATATTTAACTCTACGGTGCGTTATTTAAAAAGATAAAGTCAAAAGATTCCAACAAGGTTCTATTTCATTAACGACCCTTGAATTATAATTATAATAATAATAATAATAGAAAAACGTATGTGGAAATATGATATTAGCTCATTTCCAACAAATTTTTTAAGCATATTTGCTGAGCTATAAGACTAGGCTCGATGAAAAAAGTTCTAGATTTAGCCTTCCTCCTACAAATACAGTTTTTTTATGATAGCCTCACAAAAGAATGTTTCAAGATATTTGAAAACTAGCAACGAGCTTTCCTCTTTTCCTTGATATAAAAAGTTTCGAAATTTCCTTTCCCCTCTTTCTTATTGACATGACAAAGTGTGGTTGGAGGTAAAGGGAGAAAGAGAGTATAAGCTTAGACACAGAACATTATATTTTAAGACGTGTGGCGTGACAGCGATTGATATACCTTCTCGCTTACCGCCGTAATAATGAACTGGATTTTCATGTTTATGTATAAATTTTTCAATTTTGAAAATAATAACTAAACTAGGCTTCTCTTTGTTTCTTTTCCCCCTCTCACAACCAATAAGCGACCTTGAAAGAAAGGACGAATAGAAGATGTGTGTGTGTGTGTGTGTGACCTTATTCAAACCATCCTTGTAGTGATTTCTAGAGGGGATATATAGAACTTAAAAAAAAATAACTATAACTGGGTTTATAAATTGTTGTCCATTTTATGACGTGTTCTTTGAGTAAAAGATTATATTTAATGGATAAGCTACAGTAGGATTTTGGGAGCAAGAACCTTTTATAAAATACAAATGTGTTTGTGGTAAACATTGAAAACATTTTAATTAATATTTAACATTATTTCATGGGTATATAATCAATACCCACAAAATAACAACTGTACAATAGATTTCTTTCCCCACATAGTTGGTGTAAAAAATATGTTTATTTTATTTTCTAAAAGGCTCTTCCTATAAAAATCGGACCATAATTTCAGCGCAAGAGTGCCAATTTAGATATATCTTTAAACAGGAAGGTCAAAATACAACCAAGAAAATTGAATATATAGGCGACAGAAAAAATATACAAACATGACGTGGGTCAATTTAAAAAAAAAAAAGTATGGAAAATCAATTTATATAAAAATAAAAAACCTACAGAGTTTTACTACCCGTCCAAGTTGTACGTATTTTAATAATCACGTTAATGTGTTGGAGATTACCAAGTTTATATACATTCATTTGCGCGGAGAGAGAATAGGAAACCATTTAGTAAAAAAAGCCCTCTAAGTAAACGTCGCCATCACAGGCAAATCAGAAGAGACGAGCCCGACATTTAACCCACGTGCCCACCGTTATAGATCAGAACATTATTTACTCTCGGTAATATATCAGACTGGGATAACATATACAATTAAATTTCATAGGGAATTTTTGAAGTTGAAAATATAAACTTTTTTCGGCCAACATTGATCGCATTTTACTATAATATTAATCTCGGAGACTTGATTATCCTAACAATTCTCTGCGATGAGTAACTTATCATTATGCAACCACCTCCACTCCCCAGTAGCCTCATCTCCCTAAACATCTTGTTTACGAACATCCTAAATTTTTCTCTTCTTTCCTTTAGAACCGCGTCTTAATACCCATTCGGACTATAGGCCTATGTACTAATTACACTTACGGGTAGGGATTAGGAAGGTTTAATCGAGGAAGTGCACCTACATTTGCGTGGAAATAGAGCGGAACCCACTTATGAAAAAAAAACTCAGTGCACTCCGACCGGGATCAAACCCCGATCTCCCTGTCCTCAGCAGTCTAGTCCAACACGAGAGTAGCGCGTTAGATCACGCGACCACAGAAGCGGGTTTCGTCATATTAGCTTTAGTCTTAAGGTATTGATTATATATGTCAAAAAGTTCGGCTGCATAATATAAGACCTGACGAATGACAACGCGAAAGTAAATTTAGTAGCTTTTCTGCCATCCGATTAAAATTGGGCTGTAGTTCAACGTCCTTTCATAAAACGTGTAACATTGAAAAGATGCACCCGATCACTTTTTTTTAAAATTAGTTTCAAACTATTTTATCACTCTGGGATGCGGAAATGAAGCGCGGCCTTGAGCCGTTAATGACCGACAAAATGTGAGATGAACCTAAGAGCAGCCAGCACATATATTCCATTCACGATAGGTTTTTACCTGGATGACAGTTCGAAAATCATATGTTTAGGTTTTGGGTTGCCAACACTTGTAAAATATCACAGTTTTGTTATAAATATAAAGATCTTTGTTTACCTGTTATATATTACATTTAAAATAACGTAAACTTAAGTTTTTTCATACTATTTCATTTTTTTAAATAATTTCTTTTTGTCCAACTCGAAACAATATTTTAAACATAATTAAAAGTACTTATTTTTCGTTTTGTGTATTATAGTGCATACACCAATACCTTTTAATACAGGCATCGTATTTACTTGGAAAAGAGAAAATTGTTGTCATTTTTTTTACATACAATACATGATTTTATGATTATTTTATCGTATTTTGAAATATTTAACTGAATAAAGTATTTTCATCAACTGCGTGTCCGCATCATTGTAAAAAACTTGTTTACCGTTATGTTCAATCATATGGTTTAAATTCGTCAGTCGCCATTTTGAGGCTATGTTCGTTAGAAGTTTTTGTGAAAGTGGTGTGAATATTTTTTTAAGTGGAATAAAACTATAAATAAACTTTGTGTCCGACCTCAAATAAATATATAAATAATATTGGCCTAAATTACTGTGGTTAACTATCACATTAATATATTACCATCTGTTTTCATTACAGTCATCCAAAGTGATAGATGTCAGCTGTTGGCGTAGTGATATATTAGGGATTACTTCTAGTAACATTTCGAGCTGTCATTCAGATAAACTTAGCTCGTGAATGCCTTATAGACCAGGTACTAGGATTTATTGTGAATTACCACAGGGGGACACTGGTTTGAATGTGACATAAGATTATAGTAGAAATAAGGGTGGATCCAGGGCATGTTGCAGGGGGAGGGGGGTTTGAGGGAGTGATTGGTTTACATAAGGTTCTTCAAAGTATGAAACTAATAATTTTAATTAATATGGATTTTAGATTATAGTCATTTTAATCTCGTAATAATAATAATAGTGCTAGTTAATAAAAAATAGTGTTAGTAATGATAGTAAAAAGAGTACTTTTAAGAGAAAAGAAAACACAATTTTGATTAACATATTTGTAATTAACATAAAACATAAAGTCACTGTCATAATAAAAGTAATAAATATGTTGAATAGTTTGTAAAAGCTTGCTTTTTATTGGTATGCTCATAATTTTTGGACACTATATAAAAATATGTTAAAAGAGAACTTGTGTATCCAAAGAAGATGAAGAGAAGAATGCCAGTAATTATGACCTAACAGTGAGATAAGAGAGAATATTGATAAACCAGATCCAAGCACTGAAGGAATTAGTAAATAGAAAGACAATAAATACTCTTTAAATATTTTATTCAAAAGTATGCGTCATTTATTATTTACCAAGCCCTATTGGTTTGCACATCTATTTTGTAATTTATACCTGTGGACCCTAATATTTGGCACGGGGTTTTTCCCGAGATTTTACGAAATCTTTTAAGGGTTTCAAAAAAAAAAAAAAAAANAAAAAAAAAAGTTTGACCATGTAAGAAATAGAGCAAGGGAGCTGTCAGTCATTCTTTACAACATTAAGGCATTGGTTTAAATGTTTTTGATTATTTTTCCATTGATATGGGGAGGGGGAGGCATCCCGTCACTACCCCCTCCCCCTCCCTCACACCCTGGATCCATAACTAGGTAGAAAGGACCTTTTAGAAAATACAAACGCATTTTATTTTGAAATGAATATTGAAATAATACAAATATTATAATATAAATAATATATGCCTAATATTACTATAGTGTTCTTATGAGGATTAGTACGTTTTGTTTGAATGAGATTGTCAAAAACAACACATGTTTCTAATATTCACAAGAAGCGTACTCTAGCCGTTTTTCTATACGTATTAATACTATCCAGTGGCGTAGCTAAGATTTTAAAGACGGGGAGACTGAAATGCAAGGTAACTTTTTAGCACCACGTTTTGGTTATACGCTTATGTACTAACTACTCTAATGGTTTTAGGTATGATGGGGATTATATTTATAGGAAGTGTACCCACATTTGCGTGGAGGGATAATATAAAACCAAGTTGGAGAAAGCCCCCAGAGAGTCGAACCTCGATCTACCCATCATCGGCAGTCTAGACTACTGCGAGAATGGCGCCTTAGACCACGCGGCCACCGAAGCTGGTTTAAAATAATCGTTCTATCTTTATAATTATCTTCTTAAATCTTAGCTCTTGAAACGATTGTTCCTCTCGGCAAATAAATTAACCATCGATTTCTGTTTATACGGCACGACAAAGTTTATAATGGCACAAGAATAATATAAGTTACTCTCCTTCCATTCTAAAAATAGATTGAAACTAAATAACTCTGGGTGAACTCGGTAGTCTTGGGGTGAAGTGCTCTCCTCAGGACTCGATTACGTTACGTATGAATTTCGATTACGTATGAATATTAAATAAGTGTGCACCTGATATGAATATCGAGTTATACTAAATTACAGCCCCAAACTTTTATTACTTTACTTTAACAAGGGTAAGCAAGAAGTATACAATACAAAGTTAGACCCCCTTATAATTCGCAACCTGTAATAATTTGGAGTACAGTAATTGAATCACTATGTATAGATTGTAATAATACACCTGTTAAAATTGTGCAGTTAAATTTTGATTGTCTGTCGAATGATCTTAATTTTTCACTGTGAAGGGGTTAGCCTATATTTCACCAGTAATATATTTTTCGGCCTTGCCTGGAATCGAACCCGCAGAACATTAGCTCAGTATACATACAGTAGCCCCATGACTTCTTTGGTGGTGACTGACAGCTCACAGCTGAAAGCTAACGGCTTTGAAAAGCTAACAGACCAAATTATGTATCCCTACCCTGAACCATATGATCTGCAAAAACATATGTTTAGCAGCTGTCACTTCTGACAGTCAAAATTTAGGTATATACCTGAATGTTGAATGTCAGAAGTCCGCTGTGAGCTGTCACTCAGCACCAAAGAAGCCACGGGGCTACTGTATGTATTGGCAGAGTTCAAGGTCGCCCTAGGCTACTACCAGATAGATCTTGGCCTTCAAAGGCAGCAGCCTTGTCAGTCAAGTCACGTGGTTTGGAGATTCTCACCTTCCTGAGGTGTAACTGTCCGGCCTGACCCTCAGGCCCAGCGCACTCCCAACATACCAGGGTGACCGACCAAACAAGACGATGAACCCAACACTTGGTTCAACATACTGAGAGATTGTGTAAACAACGTCAGGTGTACAAACACACACTTCAGTATTCATTTAATACACAATCCAGGTATTTATTTTTAGACTTTGTACACCCGGCATACACCCAGTTGGGTCACAAGGGCGATATTTTCGTAAATAATTCGGTACTGGCCCACTTCGGTGGCCGCGTGGTCTAGCGCGATACTCTTGTGTTAGACTAGACTGCCGAATACGGGGAGATTAGGGTTCGATCCCGGTCGGGTGCACTAAGGGTGGGTTTTCCTAAATGGGTGTTCATTCTCCCTCCAAGCAAATGCGGGTGCATTTCCTCTAAATTAACCCTTCCTAATCCCAACCCATTGATGTAAATAATACATAAGCGTATAAACCGAACGGGTATAAACAACAAAACAATTCAGAACTGGCTCGTGGACTCGAAAACAGAGGGGGCTGTGGTGTTCTTGACGCCAGCTGGGTTTTTTTTATTTCAGGAAGGCTAGGAGTATATTAAAAGATGACAGTGGAGTCCCAAGCCACTTGTTTACCTTTTTCAGTTATTCGAATTGGGTCAGGGTTGTTTTGAACAATTGTATGAATTGATTATAGGGTACAAGCTCTATTGTTCTGCCAAACATAAACTCTTATATATTCAGTCTGCATCGAACGTCATGGTGTGCAAGAGTTTCTGGAGCCATTGTACTGGATTCAGTACAAGTCAACTAATGCTGTGTAAACAAGCAGCTATCATGGCAACTATTAATAAGTAACTATCATGGAAATGTGTGCGTAGTTTGGTATTAGTTTAGGTCATAGTTTTCAACAATGATTTAATTACAGCCGCATGTGCAAAGGTAAAATTGTTGTCTTACAACATTTAATTAAACAGCGATTTCAATGTATTTGAAACCAAAAATTAAAACAAAAT
Organism: Timema douglasi; assembly: GCA_901482245.1. Lineage (NCBI taxonomy): Eukaryota > Metazoa > Arthropoda > Insecta > Phasmatodea > Timematidae > Timema > Timema douglasi. The sequence goes on from CABEEJ010000056.1 coordinate 186,259, forward strand.
ATTTGTTTAGTAAACAAAAAAGTTTGATGAGAATGGTTTTTAATTAAAAGTATTTTATAGAAATATAGATCTACTTGTTTGTTAGAAAATATACATAAAATTTGGAACATAAGTTTCCAGAACAAAATAAGTATGTAAGCATTGCTCATGTGTACATGAGGGATACAGCGCCAAGCTCCAAAAATACTGGCGGCGTATCAGTGCTGGGGGAATCTTAGTCTGGTGAACTGTTAACTTTTCACAGGTCATTTAAGGTGTAGATGTAGGGAACACAAGCTGAGCGCAGTATTTTTGCAGATTTTATATAAAAACATTTTTTAGTCATAATAAATCAAATAATCCCTCCAGTAAAAATATAGATTCATTTTTTTCACATGGCGATATCAATAATTCTGGAACATCGGTCGAGGATATCCTAGGATTTAATGACAACTTTTTCTCTTCATTTTAAAAGCTTCTCATCTAATGCTGCTGTGTTTATGACAGATATTTAAGAACTGTTGATATCATCACGTGAAGAAAATTAAACTCTTATGTTTCTACTGAAGCAATGTTTCATTTATTTTGGCCAAAAAAATTTTTTTGCTGTAAAAATTGCAAAAAACACTGTCCTTAGCCCACATTCTCTACAATCCCACCTTAATGCTGTGGTTTTTCTCTACCCCCTTACAGGAAAATGTAGGTGCACTTCCTGGGAACAGCATTCTTCACCCCACGCTTGCTATCTATCTGAGTAATTTTAAATAAAAATGTATATCAGATATGTTCTGTTTATGGTAAAAACTGAGCCACACATGTCCCTATGTTCTATCAATCAATTAATAATAATAATAATAATATTTAGCACCGCGTCTTACTACCCGTTTGGGTTATACGCTTTTTAAGTACTAATTACTCTAATGGATTAGGAATTGGGAAGGTTGAATTAGAGGAAGTGAACCCGCATTTGCGTGGAGGAAGAGTGGAAAACCATTTAGGAAAAACCACCCTCAGTTCAACCGACCGAGAATCGAACCTCGATCTCCCCGTCCTCAGCGGTTGATATCAATCAATTAACGAACATTTTAAACAGTTGTGAAAATTAACGGTTCCATACAAGCCCCATTCATTTAGGAGTTCATGACACAACATAATTACTTTACATCCATGACTGTTTTCAGGTTGTGACCTGGGTCAGTTCTTTATTCAAGCCATATATTTTCTACTACCTGCTTGTTAGTCCTGTCATTGATTTATATGCCTTATAATCTAACTTAATACCATAGCAGGCACAATATCCAGTCCCTGGCCGTTAATTTATCAATGTGAAGGGATAAGCCCATATTTCATCGATGATAAATTTTTCGGTCACGTCAGAAATCGAACCCGGGACCCTTGGTTCAATAGGCAGACACACAACTGGCCGAGTCGAGATGTCATACACTATACATTCCTAATGATGTTGTCAACATAAATGTTTTGCACTTTTTTTTGTAGTTATTAAAAGACCTACATTACATTCTCTTGCTAGAACATGTAAAACATTTTTTTTTTTCCAATAAACCCGCCTCGGTGGCGTAGTTGGCTAACGCGCTAGTCGTGTTGAGCTCAACCGCCGAGGACGGGGAGATCGAGGTTCGAATCTCGGTTGGGTGAACTGGGGGTGTTTTTTCCTAAATGGTTTTCCACTCTCCCTCCACGCAAATGCGGGTTCACTTCCCAATTCCCAATCCTTTAGCGTAATTAGTACTTAAAGTGTATAACCCGAACGGGTAGTAATAAAAAATAAATAATTTTCCAATAAGTTCAGGTAATTTCATGACTTAATTCAGAACACTATGAAATACTCCTTAAAAGAATATAAAGTGTCTGGTTTATAAGAAAAACTCCATGGCTTGAGCCTGAGATCAAGTCATACTGAACCAAGTTGATATCGTCATTAGCAATGATAGAGCTAACATTTGCGGATTTTGACCCCATTCTAAAATGACTGATTCAAAACACACACAGGTTGCCACGCAGCTACATTCTAATTGATTAGTAGGTGGGTTTTTTGCTGTGTGATATGTAAGGTTCTTCCAATGGTGCTCCAAATATAAGAGACTAACACTATCGCAGAGTGTGTGCATGTCCAATCTACAATAAAAGGACTATGACCTGTGTACTGTGAAACCTTATCTGTAATTTACAGTATGGCCAACGTCATGGTAGCCGAACAGAACCAAGAAGAAAGGGTCATCACCTGTCCTGTATGGCTTGTTTGTTGGTGCATGTCCCTAAATTAAAGTGTAGATATTAAAAACCAAAGATGTTCATAACAACTCACCAATTAAATATTTATTCCCATTCAGTTTGCTATATGTTACTATTTTATTAGTGTTAATTAATAATGATATTGTTAATAATGTTATTTAATAATGGATAAACTTTTCTAGCTATCAGAAAAGATTTTTCTTGGCTTTGGGGCCATAACCAATTGGGGTAAAGTGGAGGTAATTTTTTTTTGTGGTTAAAACTCCTTTCTTAAATTTCAAAACAATGTTAGTTTGATACATTAGTGGACTCTCCTACTATAAAAAAATGTATAATAGAAAAAAATTCAACAGTATGAGCATGATTAAAAAAAACTCGATTGTCCATTGATTTACCCCACCTTACTCTATTAGTATCAACACTTTAAAACTTTTAAACATAATATTAATATTTTTTAGTGATAAAATCTCTCCTTAAACTGATGGTGAGACGAACATTTTTTAGCACCTTGTTCAATGTGCCACGAGATGGAAAACGTTAAAAAAATCTCTGTCGTAGTTTATAAACTTAGTACATACTTACTGTATTAAAAGTATAGTACTTTAACATTCATTAAAATATGAGTGGGGAATATCGTGGCCTGATAAATGTTTGTAAGGGGGGCCCTCAATTTGTGTGGGCGGCCCTGTATTGTTGATATAAAATAAAATTTATGTTGCAGTAATTTAATTTATTAACCCTATAATAATGTTTCTAGCTCTCTCTTTAATGATAAATGAACTATCAATTAATTGTGCAAATACATGCATACATAAATGTAATATAATAGACCTAGGCCCTATCTGAGACAGTAGGCCTACAGGAAATGTTGTTTCACATATTTTGTAATAGTATCTTTATTTAAATGTTAAAGTAGAAGACAAACTAGAGTGTTGGGAGCAATTCATAATTATTCAACCTTAATTAAACTTTAATATACCATTACACACATATAGGCCTATAAGTGAGAAACATTTTGAATAACAGAGCAGAGACAGTAATTTTAGTTTCATCCCTTAGTTCTACTGAAATAGAGAGATATGAATAAGATAACTAGTAACATAAGGTTTCATTTCATTATACCACCCTCATACCATGAAGATAAGGTTTTTAGAATGCAACTAGTAACTCAAAAAGCAGACACTCAAACCTTCTTGGTGTTTCTGCTAAGTCGGTGCAAGAGCGGGCTATAGCCGAAGGGCATGCCTACCAGTACATGAACAATTTGAATATTGGCACATTCAATAATATCAACCAACTCTGCTTGAATTGTTTAAGGTAACGCTCTCGCATATGACTGGGCTGCCAGTGACTGAAAAATCAAACTTCATATCCGGAGCAGGTGTAAGCCTACCGGGAATATTATTTACTAATTTTTTTTACACCCTCCCTCCATACAAATGCAGGTACACTTGCACTAAATTATCCCTTCCTAATCCTAAGCATATAGGCCCGTTGCGTAATTTGTACAATTATGTATAAAGGCCCCGACACAGACTCCATGTACATAGTCTGTACTCAGTGTTCCTGGTCAATAAGAAATTTTACTCGCGATTACAGAGTCAATATCTATAATCACGTGACCATTTAAACCAATGAAATAGTAAGAGACTTTGTCCACTCAAAAAATTTGAAAGAAAATTGTCTACAGCAAGGAGCGAGTGTCAAGCAGTCAGCTGATCATATAAGAGTTAAAGAAACCAAATACGACTTCGTTTAGAAAACTTCCAGTATATACTAAAAGGTAGGTTAAGTCCAATCACAAGAAATATATTTATAACTCGATTTTAACTATCAAACTTAAAATAAATAAGTGTTTGCAATAGCCTGAAAATGCAAAACAGATGTAACTTAGGCCTATTAGTATTTTGGGTGAAAACAAAACAAGCACTTTTAATATTTTTAATAATAGGGGTGTTGACCCTACAAAAGCAAAGCCAATATCTATAGCAACTTGGTATTTCTCAGAAAGTTAAAGTTGAGCAACTTCTACGGACTAAGGACTTATAAATAAGGACTCTGTGGCTCGAGCAATCTGATACTGTGGCATCAATCGGACTCTGTGGCTCAAGCAATCTGATACTGTGGCATCAATCGGACTCTGTGTCAGGGCCTTGGCCTTGGCCCACACAAGCAGTAAGACACTATATATATATATATATATATATAGAGTGTCTTACTGCCTGTGTGGGATATATATATATATCCACTGAGTTCTGTAATTATGGCTTTATCCGAATAGTCAAGTACACTTGGCTTGATGCAAACTTTGGGCCAGTTTCATAGTCAAATTTAGTACGCCTCAAATGCGGCGCTACACTAAGTGCATGACGACACCTACCTAAACCAGAATGGAATGGGCCAGTTTCCTACGAGAGAACGGCCCAATCCATTCGAGTTTAGGTAGGTGTCGCCATGTCCTTAGTGTAGCGCCGCACTCGAGGCGTACTAAATTTGACTATGAAACTGGCCCTTTATCTATGGTAGAATCTACCATTTACAATTTTTTTTATATTCTTCTGAATTTTTTGACACACAGAATTCAATCATTAGTTTTCTCACAGGTCTCAAGAGATTTTAAATAAATTAATTAGTATTGACATATTTTATTTCTAGTCACAATCTGTTAAAAGTAGGTATACCTACATTTTTCTAAACTAGAACACACAGATTTTTCAATATGCTAAGTTTTTGTAATATTAGGAAGAATCATTGTTTTGCATTGATTCACCATCTCCTTAAATCTCTTCATCTTTTTTTAAGCAGATTATTTTATCATGAGGTCAATAAAATTAAAAATTAGATTAATTCAAACAAAGAGTTGCCTGCGGTACTTCTCACAGAAAATATTATATGGTATAAAACCAAGTGAAACGTTGGCAAAGAAACAATATTTGAGAATTAAAAAATAGTTTTCACAAAACATCACCACAGGAATTATGTTAAGCATTGGGAATAATAATATGAAGGTAACAAACAAAACCCCAAAGGCTAAATTGCATAATTAATTATTAAATATGATATATAATAACTTATACATACTAAAATCGATAATACTCACACTTCAAGAATCCGATCCCCTTTGCGGATCCCAGCTTTTTCAGCCGCCCCTCCATCCAAAACCGCACTGACATGTTGCAAAGGTGCATATAGCTCGCCATTAATACTTCTCAATTGCCCACCTTCACTGACCTGACCTCGAACATTAAACCCGAATCCTGTTTCTGTCTTATAAATAGTCACAACTCGAGGCCCTGTTGGTAAACCTTTAATTAGATCGTTTTGTGGACTTGTATCAGATTCACTGTCAGCCATGTTTACGAATCCGGTAAAGTACGGCATCATAGATCCATAGCGTGACTGTGACGGACAATACATTCTCTCTCTTGAATGGAACTATTCAAAGCCATGGAGATACTTTTCCAAACACGAATTCCTTTTTCTCTGCAAATGATACAAAATTAATAATACCAAAGACAATAATCACTAAAATTGAAAACCTTGAAAATGGTCGATTAAGAGAATTTAAAGTAGATAAAATAAGATTAAAATTATTGTAAATATAAAAATATTATTTTTAAATTAACTCTCTTAATTTTGAAAGATAAGCAACACATCACAATACAAATGAGGGAAGTTTGAAAGATAATTTTTTGCAAATTGGTTTTCTTTTAGTGGGTCCAAAACTAATAATAAAATATAGGCGTTTAGAGTACAATACCATGGTTTAAATACTGGGCTTTTCTATACATTTCCCAACTAGCCATTTAAATAGCCTACTTACTGACATTTTATATTTTTGTTTTAAATCTTATTAAAAGGCTATATATAAAATGGGGGGGNGTATGAAAATCAATTAATGAAAGTATTCCTTATTTAATATTTTAGAAAATATGTAGTACACTAAAAACTAAAATGGCATAAATCAAAGTGATTGTAATAACTATAAAAAATGCAAGCAAACTTCAAATCATAACAAAATTAATATGGTGAAATAATTATATGCTAGATAGTTTAGAAAAATAAAAGGTGTTATTTTATCACAAGATATTTCAAGATCCTGGAATTTAATGAAAAACATTAAATCTTCTATGACATGGCATAGACCAAACTTTCCCTCCTCGCCGCCCCCTAATGACATCATGGTTTGCCAGCTTGACATTTCTAGTCTTCTAGTGATGTTGGCTAAAAGTTACCTGACTTCTGAGGTTGGGGCACCATGTAGGCGGGGTCACATTAATTACCCCCATGAGATGTGATATAATGATTTATGATTTTACCCGCCTTGGTGACATAGTTAGCTAACACGCTAGTTTTATGTTGAGATAAACTGCCGAGGACAGGGAGATCGAGGTTCGAATCTTTGTTGGGTGAACTGGGGTTGGTTTTCCCTAAATGGTTTTCTAGTCTCCCTCCATGCAAATGCAGGCTCACTTCCTCTAATTCAACCTTCCTTATTCCTAATCCATTAGTGTAATTAGTACCAAAGATCCATGGTCAAAAAATTAGTAATTAAAATATTGATTTTTAAACACATGTAGCCTACTGTGGCCAAACTTGTAGTAAGGCCAAGGCAAAATAAAGCCCTAGCCCCCTTTCTTCCTGAAGGGTTCTTGGCAAAACACAGTTTTAATTTACAGCCAATCAATGCAGACTAAACTATGCAGTAAAATGACAACATTGGTTTCTATTTAATGTAAATCCTCACAACTTTAATTTAACACTTTAAAAATATATCTATTTAGCTTGAGCATATATAATATTTTAATAAAAATGTTAGTCTAATTAGGTAGGTACCTAAGATTAGTAGGTAGTACATTTTCGTATAAATATAAGTATCTTTGTTCAATTACTGGCGAGGGTATACAATATATCACTGTAACATTGGGGGTGTTCTCTTTGATTAGGTGTTTAGTTAAATATATAGACTCCAGATAATGTATTTATACGAAAAAAATATATTATATACCTAATGGACTTTATATATTATAAGTAAAGAATAAAAAATAATTGTTTAGCATTTATGTGAATTGTGAAGAATAATCTTAAGTGTATCCAAATATTTTAGAGTAATATCACCTTGACCCACTCACAGAGTTATTCAATAGAAGTTTATTGGTTTCAAGTGGTTATGAAACAATGTAGCCTATTTAACAGTGACATTCATTCATGTGTAACAGTCAGATTTGAATCTATATAAAAATTTAGAAAACAAAATTAAATTGGGTAAAACAGTTCTATTTAAAGCTGATCATTAGCCATTTCCTTTTATTTTATTTTTACTTTTAATAATGTGTATAGACAGTAGTTAGGATTAAATATAAACATTAAAAAAAATACAACTATAATCTTTGTAAATTTAAAAAGTGACTTGTAGTTAATTATGTTATCAATTTATATTCACACCATTGTTCAAGATGGAGAGAATTACTACTAGGAAAATTATTAATTTATTTTGCATAAAATATGTATTAAAGTTGATAGGTTTTAACTGCTTATCCTAAGGGGTACAAATGAAGGTTGCTTTAAAGAATATACACCTACTTTAGTGTTGAGAAAGAATTAGAAAATCAATCCTAATGCACCTAGTCAAGCAGTTTGTTCAAGAATGGTCTTCTCTTTTATGGCCACATATTATATATAATACCTACTTTTAGCTAAGTGTTTTCATGAAACACATGACAAATCCCATTTGAAAGCACAAAAACTTGTTTCACATTCAAAGTAATAAATAACTACTACATATTTTTAAGTTTGCGAAATAAAAGGGATAACAGTGTTAAATAAGTGAGATTCCAAGTTTTTAAACAAAATCTGAGTTTATTATGCTATAATTTACATAAATAATCTTATCGGTATGTATCCATTTTGATTTTTAAACTTTTTTAAAATCATTTTGTTAGATTGCAGTAGTGAAAATATTACAACCATGACCATCAAGACTTACAAATTATATTATGGATTAATCAACAGAGATGTGAATATTATTCTCTCATAATTTTATTTGATATACTACTTAAATTGCCAAAAATAGTAGGTACATTTTATAGCAAGAAAAATTATTGATAAAGGTTTTTTTTAATATCTTATAAAATCAGGAAAATATATAAGTGAATTTTTTCAATTGGGGTGTTTGTAATTTTCTCAATTCTTATAAAACTTTTTTTTTTGACAAGATTTATTTACAATAATGTAGGGTCTTTAAATATGTATTGTGTTCTCCCGAGGCATAAAGCAAATGCTTTTTTTTTGTTTAATGGATAAAATGGGTTTCTATACAAGAAAGAATATATTATTTGCCTTTTGATATATTTTGTTATGAGAGACCAACTTTACCCATAGGATGATATAGGTACAAGAAATAAAACAACATTTATTTTGAAGAAGTTTTTAATATTCTTGCAACAATAACAGCAATAGAAAATTTTAAGGGGTTTTACTTAGGACTTTTTTGCTTGGTTCAGATGCTAAATTTGAAAAACATGGTAAACATATTACAACTTGTTACACTCTTGCACATACTAACAGTTATCATTTGGACAAACCTCTTTGAATATTTTGGAGCTAGGTTTTCTTTGCACAATTTTTTTTATTGTCACTTAATTGGCATTTTAAAAATTTTCCATAAAAATTAAGAATACTTTTTTATTTATTCTATGATATAGTCATGAAAAACTAATCATAAAATGTTGAATGTTTTCATTGGTGAAGAAATTAAATTTTCACCAAGCTTTTGGAAGTTACACGAATATAAAACCAATCACATTAAGAACACAAATTTTCATCATTATATTAAGTTAAATTCTAATAATTAACATTTTGTGAAAAACTACATTAAAAAGTTAGAGCAACTACATCAAATCTACTTATACCACATTTAAAGAAATTGAAATTTGGTACTTGATATTAAATATTTGACTAATGAAACTTTTATAAGTTATAATTAATATCATAGAATATATCAATTTTGTCAATCTTTGTACTTAGAAAATAAAATAAATAAGTTTGATTAATAATAGGCATAGATGGTTGTAGTGGCATACAGATAAATTTATTAAATAGTGAACATTTCATTGCAAAAATATTGGGATATGTACTTGGTCATTATATAATTAATACAAATCTCATAATAAAGTCCCACAAAACAAACTACTTTGGATATAAAAGTATATTTAAAACCCTTAATTAACTATCCAAAAAATACTTTTTTTTTAAGTTTGATCATTTCAAAGTAAAGTGTTACTAGCTAAACCTTAGCTCAGTTGGTAGCGTGTCTGCTTACTGAGATAAGGGTTCAGAGTTCGATTCCAGGCATGGCCGAAAATTTATCATTGATGAAAATACGGGTTTATCCTTTCATATTGATAGTCGGAGAGTGGATGTTGTGGGTGTCCTAGTCTTAAGATAGAGTATAAGGCATATAAAGCTACAACAGGGCTAGCCAACTGGCATTGGAAAATATATGGCTTGAATAAAAAACTTCCAGGCCACAATCTGGAAACCGTAATGGATGTAAAAAAAGTGTTACTAGCTCTTATTTTTTAAAATCTTGAATAATTTGCTAAGGCTAGACAATTAACCTGATTATAAACTTTTTGTATTATTTTCATCAACACTTTTTTTTACTAATATCCCTTTTTAATATAGAAAATAATTTACCAGCGAGTTTTTTTAAATTTTTTTTTACTAAACATCTGGGCATGGGAATCAAACCCAAGACCTTTGGTTTTCCAAGTGTTATTTTTTGACTATTTTAAGTTGTTGCATTATGTCCACCTACCCACGAACACATCCATACTAACTTTGATTTCCCCCTTATGTTTAAATGTATGCATTAATTGAAGTAGTATTGGCTAACATTGATTTGTTTTTTTAGTTGGGCCTATAAAAAATTTGCATTATAATAATATAAGTGATAGTTTCATAACTTAAATCTAATATTTGTTTAACGTGGATCTAAGAGTATTAAACAAATTGACAACTTATGTTTGTGTTTCCAACTCTGAAATGGTCCCATTGGTGGACATATTGTAAAAATGTACGCTATTTCTTTAATAATGCATCCAACTCCGTTCAATGAGCCTTTAAAAAAATGCCTGTCAATTTGAATAGGTATCAATTGCAAGTGCACTTCAGTCAAGTGTTATTCCACATGTTTTCATCTGATGTAGTTCGAGGATGAGGACCCATTTATAATAAGCATGACTATATCATAGACTGTTATTATTCATAGCAATTTTGAAGTTTGGACTCAATGTTTTATATTACTGAGTAAACATATGTATAATATTGTTTCAAATCATATTTGATGAAAAAGAGAAAAATCATAAATATAGAAACCACAGTCTCATGATAACTCAGATATTTAATGCATCTATTACTCTACATAGCATGCACAATCTTAAGTGATGCCTTTTACATTTATTTTATTTCATAGAGAACAATTGGCTACTAATATGGTAGGCCTACAATATTAAATTATTTAATGCATTTTAAAATTTCACCTCACAACAACAGCCTGGCAAAACAAGTTCTGACTAATGAATTATCTATTTATTAGAGCATAAAAAAGAAAAAATATATAATAATTTACCTTTTAATAACACTAATAAATAAATTATGTGACAAAAACAAGATTAAAGAGAAGGGGAGAGGAGGAACCAATGCAGGAAAATCTGCCTGTCACTTAACATATTTTCTAAGATTAAGATTTTGGTTTGACCTATTTCTACATTAATTCCAAGATAAATGTCAGATTGGTTTAGGTTAAACAATACATTTACTCATTGATATTTTTATTATAATACGGTACATGAAATTATTTGTACATAATAATAAATATTATTTTATTTTATGGGCTCTTAAATTTCATTGTATGTGTATTCAAGCAAGACTAAAGAATCATCCTTAAATTATATATAAGGTTCTTTTTCTTTCTTTTTTCACGTGAAAGATCATAAAATTTTTCTTTACCTCCTCTGTCCACCCCAAAACCACCCCTTTAGTATTTTTTTTTATTATTTGGTAAATTAAATTATTTTAATCGTTTAATGGTAGACATAAGGATTAGAAACAAAGTGAATGATAAGAAATGCACAGTAAGTACATGAAATATAAATGAAATTTTATAATTAATGTATTTCCTGAGCAATTTTTTTTTTAGATTTTTGTCTCAGCATAAACATTGATAAAAACCCTTACGTAAGATGTATGATCCCTCCCCCTACCCTGTCTAGAGGAAACCTAAGAAAATACTTAACTCCCCGTCCCCCCAAAATAGCCCTAGGTAATTTAAGGATGGCTCCATAGAGCCCATCTCGCCGCACATTTAACACTTAAACTAGGCAGGTAATCCAGCTTGAACCAAACATCAAATTGAGATCCGGTTTTCTGTATTCTATTTTAGAAAACAGTGGGATTGAGACTATTGAAACAGTTTTACGTTAAAAAAGAGAGGAATGAAGTAATTCGGGAAAGAGTGGGAGTACAGGAAGTACTTAAGATAAAAGAGGAAGCAAGAATGAGATGGTATGGGCCTGTAATTAGAATGAAAAGAATACCAAAGCGAGTGATGGAAATGAAGTATGTAGAAAAAAGACTGCAAGGGAGAGCAAGAGAGATTAGGAGGAGCAAATAACAGAAAGTGTGCAAGTGAGAGGAGAGTAATGAAAGTGGTTAAAGGAAGAAGAATGGTGGAAGGAAAGAAAAAGGCATTTTACTAAACTGACCTGGCCATTGGCTGGAGAAGGCTGATAATAATGATGATATCGTTTTACCATGCCTTAAGAATACAACTATGGTGAAAAATGATTATTTTGAAATTAAAGTCCTATCAAAACTGACCTCAATGTCACCGTTGTCAAGTGAAGATTGCAGAAAACCACACTTTGATGGGATTTCTGGGTAAAGTATAATCTTGAATCAAATTTCCCATTTAATTAACCATATGATATATGATCTTAAAAACATTATTCAGCTGTACACTTTCACATTCAAGAGTTTAGAAATGAATAAACATATTTAGAAAAAAAACTGACACTGCACACTAGTACCAGTTTATAAGATAATAATATGTATGAAATAGTATTCAAACATACAATATCAATTTTTAAAACAATGAGATGGTATAAGATAAATTATTTTCTTAGAAAACTCAAAGCTCTATCTTTTCTTTTTTTAGTTATCTATACTCGATGAGTAATACCACTCTACATAATTTTAATAAATTATTCTTATTCATTTCAATAAATAATTATTTTAAAAACCTTGAAAATATATCTGGTGATTAAAATACCAATAAATAAAAAACTGCTTGATTTCAGGTGATTTGTTTTTATGAGCATATTCTATTATTTAAATATTTACATAATAGTATTCCAAATTATAGGCCTAAGCAAATCACACTTAGAAAGTAGTGTGTTATAATTGGAAGAAGGTACAGGAAAGAAGGATAGAAATGAACAAATGGAACAAACAGATATTGGCTTTTACACTGAAAAGAAGAACCCAGTTCACACTTTACTTTGCTGCCAATGAACAAATAGGTAACGGCTGCCTCTTGAATAAAATTGATCGTTACTGTTATTTTCGTCTTTTAGGAAGTTGTGTTGCGCATTTAACACTCCCTCCTAATGAGTTCTGATAGAATTAAACTTCGGTATTTAAAATTATTATATTATCATATCACTAAAAATAAATATATAACTCATACATATTTAGTTTCTTATTTAAGTTGGTCGTCAGTGATTGACTTGGTTTTCTTCGCAGAAGGTTGGCAATTAAATGCCAAAACACCAAATACTGTAGTCTCCAAATTTATTAATCATTAACAAATCCTTCCATAATTGCCAAGTTTTATATTTGTTTTCAACCATTATGAAAGATCTAAATAATTGTCCAAGCAATATTTTAAATAAATTCAACAAGGACACTGTTGTCAACGAAACATAACAGTTATGTTCTAAGACTCAACTCGAGCTCGGGTGGTAGCATTTATAAATACTTATACAACGGACCGATAATTGAAAGCCAATTAAAGCTATATTATTATTATTATTATTTAAAAATTGGGTTTGATTCTTAGAAGAAGAAAAAAAAAAAAAAAAAATTCTACAATTTATAAAATCCCACTAACCAGAAATTATTAACAGATTTTTATATTTTCTTTTAGTATCGTGTCTCACTAAACATTCAAGTTATACAAGTATCTACTAATCACAATATGGTATTAGGGATGAGGAAGGTTAAATTTAGAGGACGTTTAAGCACATTTAGAAAAACTATTTATAAAAAACCACCCTCAGTACATCCAACCAAAATTCAAACCCCAATCTCCCTATCATCTGCAGTACAGTCTATCACCTTTCGACCATTATATTGAGTCATTTCTTTGTATGATGGGGCTATCAGCGATTTGTAACTGTATTCCTAGTTCACCCCAACTAGATCACTTATATACTGTATGTATTCCCTAAGAGAAAACTAAAAATTGACCTCAGCTCAGATTTAAAGTTTCTTAGAGGTAATATTTACCTAGATTTTCCTCTATAATCTGAATTTAATTCTTCATTCCCATGTGATATCTGTGATTTGACAGATCTTTAAGAAAAATGGCAAGTAAAATAATGAATAAACTTACAGAAAATAACAGAATTAAACCTTAAGAGAGCTAAAAAAAATGAATCTATTTATTTATTTACTATTACTTTGCTACAAATTATTCCTCCAAAATTCTAAATTTCTTCATTAATGTATAATAATAGAACCAGGCTAGATAATGATATGTAAATATCCTCCAGAATTAATTTTTATTATTATTATCAAATGAACCTGGACAGTTTTAGAGGTTTTTCTTTATGGAAAACTAATTTTATTGTTGTAACCACACTTTACATGAAATTAACCAACTATATTATGTTATTAATATTGACAATCCAATTAAAAAGAAAGAGTATTTTTTTACAATTTGCTCTGATGAAAAAATATATTTGCAAATTAGTAAGAAAAAGTGTAATTTCATAAGTGTTTAAAACTATGTAGCAATAACTTAAAAACAACCAATTAATTTTCTGACTGTTCTTAAAATTGGCAGTGGAACAATAAGTACTAATACAAAATAACATTATAACTCAGTGATGTTAAATTTCACAAATAAAAATATGCTGTTATGCAAACTGTAATTTCATATATAAAGATCTCAATTCAGCTAGAAAACAAAATCTATTTATGCTCTGGTGTATATTTCTTGAAAATAATTAAAAGAAATATAATTACATTTTTATTAAATTTTAAATAAACTTGCAATTTTGGCCATTAAAGAGTTTGTGAAAGCATTATAATAAAGTTATAAACATTTAACATCAAACATGAAATACAAAGGGAGTAGAGAAACCAAATTGAAATACTTGTTTTAGAATCAGGTTTTTACATTAACGGTTAAAAGGATTGGTTTTCCTGGGTTTTTCTAAGTCTAGAATAACAGCTAATGATTTATAAATTTCTTTGGTCATACCCAGTGACACTTTAAAGTGCATCCACTCTTGGGGCCAGTAAGTGTGGATTGAATTCATAAGCTAAAGAGCCAGAGCTAACAATTAAAATTGTAGAAATAACAATAGATCAAAGTTTATTTTTAATACCCCCTTTTAAAAGCTCCCATCACATCATTTAATAAAACTTTGGGTAATACTTTATATTGAACAAGAACTCTTAACATGGTTCATCTGATTTATAAAAACACAACACATAAATGTTGTACAAAAAGCTTTGAAGTGACTTTAGATTAAAAGCATTTTATAACAATTAGAATACAAGAATGAATTTCCTATTTCTAGCTATGATTATTACTTTGCTTAGTGTTTGGATATTTACACACATGGTTCGAAATAGGCGGCTCCGCGCAGGATGCCAGTCTGGCCAGAGGCGAATAATAATAATAAAATTAAATAGCCCTAATTCTTTTCCTTGCATGGTTAATTTAAAACTTTAAGTTAAAGTTTGCAGCGTTTACAATGCCCAAATTGATGCAGGTGTTCATAAAAAATCTATTTGCTGTGTTTACTGTCCAGATGTGTCAGATCTCTGAAAGTGCTAAATTATTGTTACTTTATATGGACCAAAGTAACTTTTCAGGCGAGTCAGTGTGTAATTTTTTCACTAAATTTATGACTGAATGACCAAATTGTAAGAAACTTGCCATTCTAGTTTTACTAGGTTTCTTACAAATGTGAATCAAGCTTCTCTGACTTGAACAATTTAAAAAAATTGTTACCGGAATAAGTTAACAGATGTTGGTGTTGTAAACACCCTAAGATTAGCAATCATATCCTATTTTCTAGATTTTAAACAAATTCCTAAAAGATATCTACTTAATTATTTGATAAATAAAGTACTTTAATAACTCTTAAAATAAAAATAATAAAAATATTATGAGCTTATTAGTTTTAATTTTGAATATATGTTAATTTATCTAATTAAATTTTCAATTTTTTTTTTTGCCCCAGTCCAAGGGGGAAAAATAAATAAATAAATATATATATATATATATATATAGAGAGAGAGAGAAAGTATGGAGATGAGTTAAGATTGGGCTGTAGTGTAATATGTCAAGGTAAAACTGCTAATTTTCAAGATAAAGAAAGTGTGTGCACATGTATTCCATTTTTCCTAGCCACCCAATTACCCCAATATATTGTAGAAATAAATTTATTTTGTATTTGTAGTTGTATTATTGGGAATTTACTGCGTAGAAAGTTTTTTTTCTCTTTACAAGAGATAACGTCAATTACTTTATCTACACTTCCAAACCTCTGTTTTAAACTTTCAAAGTGAAAGGAATTTATGGGAGATACCTAATACTATTACTTCCCGACCGGATGAAACCATTCATTTTGACTCAAAATAAGTGTTTTAAAACATATTTTATAGACATTTTTGTTGGAGACAACCCCAAGAGCATCCAGGACAACATGACTGCATTTTTTTTATGTATCAATATCATTTCCATTTAGCCCTTACGATTTAAAGATTCTTAAAAGTAATTAGATGGCCAACATGGCCATATAGCTCGAGATAAGCATTTCCAAGGCATTATAAACTAAAAAAAAAATATTTAATAAAAGTAGATGATTATTATTATTATTATTATTAGCAGCAGCACTGCGTCTTACTACCCGTTCAGGTTATACGCACTTAAGCTCATATGTAATGGTAGGATCATTGTGAGGTGAAATGGAGGACCTACAGTTTAAGGTGGAATCCGAACCACGGTGGAGGCCTGGCATTCCACACATTCACAAGTTGTGATTAATACAAGACTTGTCAGAGGCGAAGGAAGGGTTTGGTAGTCAGATAAATCTGTGCCGGGACCTAGGATTAAACCCCGGACCTCCAGCACAGAAGTCTGATACCTTACTCCTAGACCAGCAGGTCACCTCTAATATAAAAGTAGTTGTTAAAAAGATTTTAACTTTTAATCTTACCCTGAACTAATGTGACATCATTTGTTTGTTGTTTTACTGTAGTTAATGAACAATGATTAAAAACAAAGTTGTATTCAGACAAATTATTCTGAAAAAATTATTAATAGCTAAAATGAAACAAAAAAAAAAAA